>JAULBS010138301.1:0-12892 GCA_032355785.1 Symmetromphalus regularis | reverse complement strand
ATGGACAGGTTGAAATTCATTATTTGTACTATGAAGTGTCTTACATATTACATGGACAGGTTGAAATTCATTATTTGTACTATGAAGTGTCTTACATATTACATGGACAGGTTGAAATTCATTATTTGCACTATGAAGTGTCTTTTATATAAGTACAGGTTGAAATTCATTATTTGCACTATGAAGTGTCTTTTATATAAGTACAGGTTGAAATGCACCTAAGTGAGCTGCATCTAGTGCACAAAGGGTGTATGTAGGTTTATGAATCTACCCGACATTTATCTTGAAATCAGAAAACATATCCTAGATAAAACTTGTATCTAGGTGGCCTTTTTCTCCATTAACTGCTACCCCAACTTGCTGCCTTTTGGTTCTGAAGCAGGAATAGATAAATGAAATTTAAAAAAAGAAATGTAATAATAGTAAAAAAAAGAAAGTAAATAGAGGAAGAAATGGTTAATTAACAATGAACATTTTATACAAGAATCATTTCAAATTCATAGAGGATATTATATTCGTGTCCATGACAGATGATGTTTACGATTTATCTCTAAAAAAAATTTATTTTATATATATTACCAAACATCTTTCTATAAAGATTTTTTTTTCCATTCCAGCAGTGGTCCACAACTGGTTCATCAAAGGCTGGTATGTGCTGTCCTGACTGTGGGACGGTGCATATAAAAAAAAAATTGCTGCTTATCAGAGAGAGTTGCCTATGTGGCAGCAGTGGGTTTCCTCTAAATAAATATGTCAGAATGACCAATAGCCGATGATAAGATAAAGTCAATGTGCTCTAGAGGCATCATTTAATAAAACAAACATTCCTTTTATTTTAAAATTTTTTCACTTATTTTATATTGCCTGTACATGTGTGCACCATCTAATCGTTTCAAACAGCATGTTTGTTATTTAATTTTTTTTAAATGTTTTCTGTTGAGAAAAAATGACTGGGGATTAAATGCAGCCATATTTGTTGTAAGGTACCTTGACTTAAAATTAGTTCCATAATTTGCATATCATCATATAATTTGCATACTTATTTATATCTTGGAAATTGGCATAGTTATGTTTTGTAACAAGTGATTGTGTCACAGATATTGCACATAGTTACGTGATAAATGTGTTTATCTCCCAAGTGGTTTTCATTCCAACCAATGGTCCACAACTGGTTTATCAAAGGCTGTGGTATGTGCTGTCCTGTCTGTGGGAGGGTGCATATAAAAGATCCCTTGCTGCTTATCGGAAGGAGTAGCCTACGTGGCGGCAGCGGATTTCCTCTAAATACATATGTCAGAATGACCATATGTTTGACGTCCAATAGCCAATGATAAGATAAAAATCAATATTCTCTAGAGGCGTCGTTAAATAAAAACAAACTATTTCCCCAGTGGGCACTCAAAACATGTTACATAATTTTTGTTATTTTAACATGTGAAATATCACACATTTGTTTAACAAGGCATTTCATTGGATCGCGCTGGCTTTTAAGACCAATATGCTTGCCTGTACTAAATATGACATAATTTTTGTAAAAGTAGAAAAAACACAACGTATCATCATCCATAACATTATAGGATAGCATTTCACTAAACTGCTGCACAATTAGAAAGTTAAAAAATTAAATAATTAAAATTATCTGGGATAACAAATAAAATATCAGATTTGTTACCATTTATTATCAAATTTATGTCCCTCGTGAGATAATTTTCCTTTCTCTCACTAAAGCTTATGACAAAGAAAAATTATTTCACATGGGACATAGATTTGGTAATAAATGGCAATTCGATTAATATCCTCTATATAATTTTATATATTTTAATATTATATAATTCTGTTTGTGTGTGAGAATGTATGTGGGTGTGTTTTTTAATTAAGAGAGAGAGTTAGTTACATGTAGTTAGTTAGTTAGGCCTACTTGAACTTCATTTTATTTCTAAGTAAAATTTAGGTGGATATATCTGGTTTAAAAGAAAGTGCAATTTGCCGAATACTGTAGTGTGTAATGTTTTGAAAGAATTTTATTTCCATGTGGAATATTTTTCAAATAATCATTATCATAATGGTAAATGACCAAAAATTTAAAGACTGTTAAAAATGTATATGTATTTAAGACTGGATATTTGTAACTAGTATTGATTGAGATTGAGCAAGATGTGTATTATTACTAACAATATCCGGTGTCTGTTCCAGGCAGTGATCATTTTTATAAAAATGAATTCTCGTTTTCTTCATCATCATCTTCTTCTGATGTTTCAGTTGCTAAAAAAACTTTCTTGCATGTATGCCTGTTGTAGAATGCTCAATAATAATAATAATAGTGATAATAATAAAGATAGTAATTATTGTAATAGTGATAATAATAATAAAGATAATAGTAATAATAATTATAGTATTAATAATAAAACTTAATAGTGATAATAATAATAAAGATAATAATTATTATTATTATACAATGTAGTAGTAATAATAAATGATAATGATAATAATAATAAAGATAGTAGTAATAATAATTATGGTAGTAATAATAATAGTGATAATGATAAAGATAATAATTATAGTAGTGATAATAATAAAGATATTAATAATAAAGATAATAGTAATAATAATTATTGTAGTAATAATAATGATAAGATAATAATAATAGTAATAATAATTATAGTAGTAATAATAATAGTGATAATGATAAAAATAATAATTATAGTAGTAATAATAATAGTGATAATGATAATAAAGATAATAGTAATAATAATTATAGTAATAATAATAATATAAGAACAACAACAAAATGATGATGATAATATAAATGATGTAAACATGTTAGAGCAGTCAATGTTTATAAAAAAAAATTCTTGTGTGCATTTGTTTTTGTTTTTCTCTTTAAAATAGAGGTTATTTTGGATTTCGTACTCCTATTATTATCGAACAAACGGTAACTGTACCTCATGCATTGAATTGTAATGTTTTAACGATCAGGCGTACTTGTATGAGTCTGTGTGTGTACATTCACGTATATCTTACTGTTCGTGATTCCTCTCTTTCTCTCTTGCTAGCATGTCGGCTTGTGAAGCGGTAGGTCGTCGGATCGATCCTTCTCAGTGGATCCATCTGCAGTTTGAACTATTTTCTATTCAGAAAAGACTATTTCAGAAAGAGTAGCATATGTGGTAGAAGCAGGTTTCCTCTAAAAAATATGTCAGAATGACCATATGATTGACATTCAATAGCCGATGATAAGATAAAAATCAGTGTTCTCTAAAGACGTCCTTAAATAAAACAAACTTTACTTTATTTACTCTCTTTAATTTTAATTTTATTTTTTTGTGATTTGTGTGGGCATTCCGCCAGTTTTTGAAAATGTCTTCCCATAATCAGTAAACATTCTCCTAAATGCTGTCAAATAGTGTTGATGATGAGCTTTACCAGTAAACTGTCTTTGCAGTGATTCATTTAAAGACATAGTCCCACGGAATTTAAGGAGCTTTGTGCTCTAAATATTGATTATGAATGAAACTTACATGCATTTATTATACTAAATCTCATTTTCATATCACACAAGACATTTTAACTGAACCATTGTGTAGGGAATTCCATGTCGAGGTGATCGATTTTTTTTTCACTTTTAAAAATTTCAATATTGGAACTCCTCATGGGGCAAAATAAATTGGTACGAAATATTTTTGCAGCTACAAAAATATTCAGAAGTTTTAAAATAATGGTTAACAGGGAAATACCCGTCACGTGACTCGAAATTTATACATGTACGTCACAGTCACACCTTCAACAGAATTTATTTTATTTTTTTTTCTCTTTATTTGTCTGTGAGCATAATTCATTATTATTTTATAAATATTGATAATAAGCGAGATGCGGTGGTTATGTAAGTAGTTGAATGAAGTATTTCTATAGACAAATGAAATGTTTATATTTTAAATTAATTGTTTGGAAATTAACGTGTTCAAGGGTCCGTGGGAGTATGCGCTTAATACAACTCAGTCAACTTCTCCATGGTCAATCAGTTTTAGTGAAGGATTGCTCTGCTAAGGTGGAGATAAAGACCCCCTATTTTTATTGCATATCTGACACTCTCGGGTTCAAAGTGCATCTTATGGTTAGTCAGTCAACAAGGCTTCGATTTAGCAGCCAAATAATCAATTATAATTACCCTTTTTGCAATGTTAATTACTATTCTGTTTTGCGTTTGTAATCTTTCTTCACCAAGGCGTTGTTTTCCAACGGATCAGCCCCCACTTTTTGGGCAGGGGGATGTTTCGTCTTGACCTTCAATCTTTCTGATTTTATCGCAGGAGTTGGCAATCATCAACAAAAGCAGTCGACAGTCGTCCATAATCACGAAGACATACACAGAGTTGTTCAAAATCTCAGATGAGGTAAAATACTCATGATTCTATATACATGGACATAGTTACAATAAGCCATTTTTGTCCTAAACGCCCTTTTGCTCATATTTGTCGTGCATATTTTATTATAAAGATAGATTTGAATGAGATATGTGAAACACCAAAAATGCCCAAATAAAATAATTTTTGTAACTAGAACATGTTAACCATTAGCATTATTTGGAATCCCATAACGCTCACACATTCTTTATTACATGTACTGTAGCACAAAAAAGAAAAGAAAAAGATAAAGAAAATTTGTTTCCTATCAAACAAAAATGCATTAAATTACTTAAACAAATAAAGCATTAAAAAAAAAAAAACGTGTAATATGTGTTTCGTTCTTTTTATGTTACGCCGCATTGTTCGTTTCAGGTTTATGCAAAACTATTCATGGTGGGAGGGGCTAAAAACATAAATGATCCCGATCAAGAACAGTTTCTGAGGTAAGTGTTTAGTTTATGCTAGCTATTGTTCAAATACATACATTGCATTATAATGTCATATATGACCAGAGAGGGATCCAGCGGACCCACTGCCAGGGTGTGGGGTGGCCATAGTATTCCAGGTACCAATGCATACCTGATGATGCATCTAGTTATTAACGAAGTATGATATTTCAAAATTATATGTGGGTAAAGAATATTAAAAGGACTAAATTGATATATTGTAGTATTACTGAATGCTATTAAAAGAATACTAGTATAGAACTGGATAATCCTCTACGTTAAGAAAAGTTCTACATAATATAGCAAGTGATTATAATATCTGAATATAATATTTTTTTTGCACTACAGGTCGTTGAACTTCTTACGTGGATGGCCCATAGATTTATTTGAGAAATACGATCCCAAGAAGTTTACTTTCAGTTTTTTCAGGTGATTTGTGTGTTCACAATGTTTGTAGGCCTAATACACTGCCAATTGTTTATAGAAATATTATATGTCATATATTGCGACTGTAGTCCGATTCTCTGACTTCACGTAATGTAATGTGAAGTCAGATACACTCTTGTGTATAGAATTGGAAATTACATGACCAATTTGGCCACATCGTATTTACACGATAATTAACATGTGACCTAACCGTTTAACGCCTGTCGAGTGTCAAGAAAGTTTTCTTGTTTTGAAATATCGTATATTTTCCATTGAATTCTTTAATATCCACAAATTCAACGAAAAATACACGATCTTTCTGTATTGGCCCTCCGTGACACATAATTTTAATTCGTCGTTTGTTGATTGATAAACAGTTATTATAAACTGTTGTATTATATTGTGTACAAAATTCAAGTGTTTTAGTATAAAAGAAGATATATGCCATGTCACGAAACAGACATTTAAAATGAACATTATAAACAAGGCGATCTATAATACCAGTGTGTTTATGTTATTTTACAGACGAAACACTGTGGTAGTACGAAACAGCAATCTCTCTGACTGGATATTCATAGTTAAATCGGTAAGGTATTTAATTATCTTTAAAGTAATGTTATTAAAGTGGCATTGTTTTCATTTGTTGACATTTAGCTTTTTTATATTTATAAAGCGGAAAATAAATAAATAAATAAATACCAAAAATAAAACATTGATGACGGTTCAATCGCCATTTTGAAACACATGTTTATACACAAAATAAACTACGTTCAGGGCTTACATTGCTAGCTGACGTGAAGAGGGTAGGGTGCAGTTGACCAGACACATTATTATTATTTATTTATTTATTGTTGATTGATTGAAAAATATTTATTGCACAAAAATATTAATAAGAGAAGAATAACCGAATTAGAATTCTGTGACATTTTGACGATGTAAAGGCAACTAATAAGAGCTGTAGCTAACAATATAGAGAACAACAGAGACTGGAATTCTTTGAATTCATTAAACAGGTAAGAGCAATTAAAATTGAATTTTAGATCGTTTGTGATGACTCCAAGATCCAGCTCCGAGATTGAAAAGCCCTATCGACGCTCTGTACACTTCAATATCATTACCTATTGGGTAATATAAAAATAGAAATATGTTCAATTGTACAAAGGTCAAGAGAGCCTGTCAATATCAGAACGAGAAAGTGGTGGTTGTCTGGCATGTGAATTAAATACATAGATGACAAAGACATAGAGAAAGATAGGAAAGCAATAAAAAGAAATACTAAGTCAAAAACACATATCACAGAAAATAACATTCCTCTAAATCAAGTCAGAGCTTAGAAGGGCTTATATGACACTTTAAAAAAATACATTTATAATAATATTTTACTGAATTAGAATAATCTTTTACTCTGGCATGTCTTTATACAATATGAAATTAATTTTTAATATTAGTTCATATATTAAGTCCACAGAACCTTTAATAAAATTGGTTTTCAATATTATTTCATATATTAAGTCCATAAAGTCATTAATATATTTGTCCAATTTTCCCCATAAATTTTCAGAATATATTTTAATTTTTTATTAAGATTAATTTTAATTTAAATGTGGACTATTTAAAACTGACACATGTCTATTTTTTCACCATAAAATTTAAAATTGAGATTTTAACAACAAAATAAAAAACCCATCTTATATTGCAAAAAGAAACTAAAATGGGGAAAACAGATAGTAACATAACAACAACAAACGGCAAACTTAAATACACAACATATCTTACACTTCCATACATAATTAGTGTGGTACAAAGTGTTTCTGAATGCATGTTCAAAGGCAAACTTACATTCACAATATATCTTACACTTCCATACATAATTATTGTGGTACGAAGTGTTTCTGAATGCATGTATTATATGGAAATATGGTAGACATTGCATTATATTAAACACTAATACACACAAACATTTACAGATGCAATGTCAATGTCCATATAAGTATATCATTAATGTTGTTCATTTTCAACTTTTGGTTTTGTATAAATTTATTTTTCATTATTATTTCGTATAGTAAATCCACAAAACCATTTAATATATTTATATTATGGTTTAAACAGATTTTCCCCATAAATTTCATAATGACATTTGAATTTCAGATTAATTTTCATGTGGACTGTTTATAACTGACACATATGTCAATTCTCACTCAATAAATTAACAGATGAAGATTAAACAACAAAAGAAAAAATTATATTGCAAAAGAAAACAAAAACTGGGGAAAGAAATAGCAAAATAACAACAGCAGAAGGCAAACTTACATTTGTACAAAATTAACAGATGAAGATTTTAACAACAAAAGAAAAACTTATACATGTATTGCAAAAAGAAACAAAAACTGGTGGGGGGGGGGGGGAATAGCAAAATAACAACAGCAAAAGGCAAACATACATACACAATATATCTTACACTTTTAGTGTTTCTGAATGTATGTATTATATGTAAATATGGTGAACATTACATTACTGTATACTGAAAACTGGCACACACAAACATTTACAGGTGCAATGTCAATGTTCACTTTAGTGATAGGATATCATTAATGTTCTTGATTTTTAACTTTTTGCTTTGTTCAGATACTTTTACGAAAATGGTACCATCTTGGGTCCAGTATGTGTAGATAGAATTTTGTTTGTTTAATTTCATTAGTTCAAAAATCAGGTTGTACCTATGTTGAGTGAGGGCTTCTGTT
Source organism: Symmetromphalus regularis (assembly GCA_032355785.1). Taxonomy (NCBI): domain Eukaryota; kingdom Metazoa; phylum Mollusca; class Gastropoda; order Neomphalida; family Neomphalidae; genus Symmetromphalus; species Symmetromphalus regularis. The sequence goes on along the minus strand of JAULBS010138301.1, from coordinate 4,876 downwards.
ATAAACAGTTTATCCGGATCATTTTTAAGTTTCTTTTTGTTTAGATATAATGATTCTCTTTTCTGTAGGTGACAAAGCGGACAATGATTTTGTGTTTACCATCTGTTGGTGGTTCCAGTACATGACTTCTGCTTATGTCAGCTTCATTTATATCCACATTGAGTTTGGTTTTACAAATGTTTATTATAGCTTCATCAGTTTTTGATATGTCTTCAAGTTTTACTGTGTGGAATTTCAGACAATTTCTTCTTGAATATTGTTCCTGTTCTTCTAGTCTTTCATTTAATGCATGAATTTGTTTTGTTTTGATACTCAGATCCTCCTATAGCTTTGTTACCACTATCTTTGTCTCTTGTAGCTCTTTGTTTAGTTCTGCATATTTCTGATAGATACCATCAGTGATCGGAACTATAATTTGTTCAACAGTTGAAGCAAGGGCAGTGTTTAACTCATCCTTTAAAAACATACTCAAGGAATCTTTTATCAATGACTTTATCTGAGGCAATAACACAGGAACTAGAGTATTTGCAAATTCTTGTATTTGAATGGTTTGTTTTAAGATCTGAGGTAGGGAATGCAATTCAAGATTAGGTTGATCAGTAAGTTCAGTAAATTCAGGTACTGAATTTCTACGACGTAGAATCGGGCGGTTTGATTCAGGGGTTGTTGACATTTTTCGTTTCTCGCTTGCCGCCATGTTTGTTTACCTCTGTTTTGGGCGGGGTCAGTAATATTGTGTTGTAGACGAGCAATTTAATATATATCAGGTGCTGTGATCAGATTTTTAAAGACCTCACATACCAAGTACTTGTTTCTTCAGTTATTTTATCTTAAAATTTTGTTTAGATCATCGTTATTGTATGCCCCATGTAGCTCTCTCTTCTAAACACAGCCTCTCGCTGCCATTGCTCTTCCGTTTGAGGATATGCAGCTGGGAGCGAAATGACTGAGCCTAAACAAAAGATACTGTAATACACAGTACTGTATATCGGATATAATTTGTTATTAAATGCATAATAAGTTTTAATAACTGTTTTCTCTGTTGCAGTCAGACAGACAGGCAGACAGGCAGGCAGGATGATAAAATAGACATACAAACAATATATTATTTCTGTCTCCAAATAGCTATGCATTTAACATCGATAACAATTGTAATCGACTTTTCAGTGATTATTCCAAATTTGTATGACGTCTGTGATACTATATTCACCGACTACCATAGCACACATTTTAACTAACAATACATTTTATTATTTTTAATTGTCAATTTCTATTAAAAAAAATAAAATAAAAATATTTTCTTATAGCTGCACTGAAAATCGTGAAGCCAAAATGAATCTTACTAGTCGAGGAACATGGATTATAACATATATGAATAACTGAAATCATGATGTCGCTATTTTAGACTCGATTAGATTTGACGGTTCTCAGTCGTGTTATTTCTTGTCAGATTATTAACTCACTGTAACGTAATTAGCAGAACATATTTTACCTGCTCAATATTTTATTTCCAATTACAACAATTCATGTACATAGTTTGAAATACCTATATACTAGGAGCGGGATCTAGGTCAAACGGTAGCGTGTCTGCCTGTGAACCGGTCGGTCGTCGGATCGATCCTTCTCAGTGGACCCATATGCAGTTTGGGCTATTTTCAGTTCCAACCAGTGGTGCACAACTGGTTTATCAAAGGCCGTGGTATGTGCTGTCCTGTCTATAGGACGGTTCATATAAAATACCCCCTTGCTGCTTATCGGAGTAGCCTACGTGACGGCAGCGAGTTTCCTGTAAATACATATGTCAGAATGACCATATGATTGACGTCCAATAGCCGCTTTTAAGATTAAAAATCAATGTTCTCTAGAGGCGTCGTTAAATAAAACAAACCTTACTTTTTGTTTTTTACCTATATACTAAATATAATAAATTTCTCAACTCTTCAAATAGCTGTCTTTTTTTTTTTGTAAACAAAGCACTCGAGGGCATTAATAAAAACTATAATATTGATTTTTTGTTTAACAAAAGGGGTTCACTACACCCCTATCCATCCACACACACCACCCCCACTATTGGACCATCCTGCAGTTAGGGTAAACTTATTTTAGCAGCTCGCATACAATATAGAGTTCTTCATATCAAGAACATATTGCCAACATAAATAATATTGCTTTGTGAAAAATGCTTAAACTTATGTTGTACAGAAGTGAAAACCTAATTTATTATTCAAATGCTTGTTAACAAATAATGCATTACGAAGTGTTTTATTACATTCTATGTTTATAAATGTGACTACATGCACTTTGTTACATAGAAATATGCATAATATTAATATGATATACATATATCTGTTATCTTCAGAGATCACAAGGAAATTAAAAATAAATGTATGACGATAAATTGCATTTTTATAATACAAGAGTAAATTCATAAAAAAAGAGCCTAACAAAAATAAAAATAAATAAAATAAAAATAAGCGTACCGTTTATTGCAGTCAGTCATATGCCGATGAGAGCATCACACATTGTTTACGAAACGAGTTTCTTCTCTCCTGATATAGACAACACATTGCTATAAAATATATATAGTTGCTTATTGAGTAGTGAACCCATTTGCAGTTTGGGCTATTTTCAGTTCCAATCAGTGGTCCACGACTGGTTCATCAAAGGCAGTTGTACGTCCTACTGTGTCTGTGGGACAGTGCATACAAAATAATCCTTGCTGCCTTTCAGAAAGAGTAGCATATGTGGCAGCAGCGGGATTCTTCTAAACATATGTCGGATTGGCCATATGATTCACGACCAATTAATATAAAAATCAATGTGCTCAAGATGTGTCGTTAAATAAAACAAACTGTACTTTTATATATTTAATTTTATTTTTGTTTTATAGTCGTTATACATTTCTGAATTACCTAAAATCCTACAAAGGCGACTTTTCTGATTACTTTAGACAACTGTTTTATCATTGCTAAGAACATCTTGTTGATTACTAGGGAAAGGAACACCATGAATACTAATATTTTAAACGTACGTTAAGCATGTGTTATGTTTAACATATGTTTTGATTGATTGATTGATTGATTTATTGATTATTATTATTATCATTGTTATTTATTTATTATTATTTATTTATTTACTAAGTATATAAATTACCTTGAATTGCATATAAACATCTATATTATAATAGTGGTGTGAAACCTGTATACTGGTGGAATCATGACGTCATCCCAAATGACGTAACGCTCCCTCTTGCTAGTCGCCATATTTATTTTAGAAAGTTTTCTGTCAGTCGGTGCACCAAGTTGCGGAAATGTATCCATGTGTAGCATAGTTCACACCTGATGAATAGTTAGACGCTACACTAGTGTCAAGAAGTGGCCTTTCTTGGGGGGTGGGGTTGGTGGGGGAGAACAATGAGGAGCGGTTAAGTAAGTGTGGATTCTGATCTGCCACTAACGCTGTCTGCTGAAAACAAGGTTATCTACATTTTGAGAAATACAGGTGAGATGTTCCTGAATTTATTTGTTATTTTCTTCTAATTGATTAAGTTTTTCTTTAACTGTTTAATAGTAATTATTACCAGCATGAGAAAGTGTAGTACAGTCATACTCTCAATGTTCGGGGTCGCTAAATCATCGATGTATCGACTGTTTATATAATAAATGTTTTACATCACCTCCTACCGTTTGTTGATATACTTATATGGAATACTATTTATGGAAGTATGTTTTTGACAAATAAAAAACACACACCCCCCCACAACCCCACCCCTTTGGATTCACTCTTAAAATTTCTAAATTTGTATTGCATACCGCCATAGATTTTGAATAGCATTTATATAAGGAGTAAATAAATAAATAAATAAGAACAATAATATTAATAATAATAATGGTGAAAATAAATGCAGTTTGAACAGAAACATGAATAATTAACTTGCCACAAATCACCATAGATTAACAAAAGATGCTTAGCTATGGTTCTCCAAAACTACAGTTTATAGAATTTGATGTCTGTGTTTCTATTACTTGTTGTATAAACACGTAAACATAGCCTGCATGTGTTTTAGTTACTAACAGGAAACAAACTGCACAAGAAAAGAGTACAGCTGTAAAGTACAAGTGACGACCGATCCTGGTGATGCAGTGATTATTTCAGTTGAGGCATGGATTTTTTAAAATCTTAATTCTGCTTCCAACCCAGAGTAAATGTTCCGTAAGTCTTAATGGGAAGTCTACATAGCTACACCGGTTAGTGGACCACAACTGTTTTATCAAAGCCCATGATTTGTGCTATCGTGTCTGTGGGATAGTGCACACACAAGATCCCTTGCTGCTTATCGGTTAGAGTAGCCACATTAGTGTGGCGGCAGCGGGTTTTCTCTCTCTTTATAACACTAACCGTCCTGAACAGACAACACAGAAAGACGAATTATGTGCCCTGGACAGCGTGCTTGAAACATATTTTGATATAATCAACAACAAAAATAAATAAAAAATAAATAAATATAATCAGCCTACCAACTCGATCTCACTATAAAGCATCAGAATAGTGGTCTTCCCATTTGGAAGAACATATAGTTTTGTGGTAATGTGATCGCTGGTTAAATCACACTTCATTGTATTAGTAATTATTGAACTGTGATTCATGTGTAGGATAATGTAGTTTTTGGGAAAGAGTACCTTGTTAAAACCCAATCAGTTTAGTCAACATGTAATAACGTTTTAAAAACATGTTTGTCTACCTGTGACAGACAGTCTTTGATAAACCAGTTGTTGAGCACTGGTCATTGTAAGTGCCGAATCACTATCCATAATAAATACATAAATTAATAATAATAATAAAGTTTTAATTTGCATTTTGGAACAATACAAAGACG
>JAULBS010138290.1:0-12893 GCA_032355785.1 Symmetromphalus regularis | reverse complement strand
TGTGGTACTTTGTATTGTGTGTATGTCCCACTATGAATCTGTTAAAAACAGACAAACTGTGGTACTTTGTATTGTGTATGTCCCACTATGAATCTGTTGAAAACAGACAAACTGTGGTACTTTGTATTGTGTGTATGTCCCACTATGAATCTGTTGAAAAGAGACAAACTGTGGTAATTTGTATTGTGTTTATGTCCCACTATGAATCTGTTGAAAACAGACAAACTGTGGCACTTTGTATTGTGTGTCCCACTATGAACCTGTTCTGTGATGAGAACAAACTGCAATACTTTGTATTGTATGTCCCACTACGAACCTGTTCTGTGATGAGAACAGATAAACTGCAGTACTTTTTATTTTATGTCCAACTACAAACCTGTTCTGTGATGAGAACTGACAAACTGCGGTACTTTGTATTGTATGTCCAACTACAAATCTGTTCTGTGATGAGAACAGATAAACTGCAGTACTTTGTATTTTATGTCCAACTACAAACCTGTTCTGTGATGAGAACAGACAAACTGCGGTACTTTGTATTGTATATCCAACTACAAACCTGTTCTGTGATGAGAAAAGATAAACTGCAGTACTTTGTATTGTATGTCTAACTAAAACCTGTTCTGTGATGAGAACAGACAAACTGTGGCACATTGTATCGTATGTCTAACTACAAACCTGTTCTGTGATTAGAACAGACAAACTGCGGCACATTGTATTGTATGTCTAACTACAAACCTGTTCTGTGATTAGAACAGACAAACTGTGGCACATTGTACTGTATGTCTAACTACAAACCTGTTCTGTGATTAGAACAGACAAACTGTGGCACATTGTATTGTATGTCTAACTACAAACCTGTTCTGTGATTAGAACAGACAAACTGTGGCACATTGTATTATATGTCTAACTACAAACGTGTTCTGTGATTAGAACAGACAAACTGTGGCACATTGTATTGTATGTCTAACTACAAACCTGTTCTGTGATGAGAACAGACAAACTGCGGTATTTCTTGTTGATCTTTAGACCAAGTGTCATGAATCTCAGAAGGTATGTGCCGAGTGCTAGGCACCAGATCACGATTTCCCAGTTACACATATAGTCCAAGTATGTGTCTGTATCCTTCAACATCTGTAAATAAACACAACGTATTCATGAATCACTGTATCCTTAAATCCTGTAAATAAACACAACTTATTCATGAATCACGGTATCCTTAAATCCTGTAAATAAACACAACTTATTCATGAATCACTGTATCCTTAAATCCTGTAAATAAACATAAATTATTCATGAAACTGTATCCTTAAATCCTGTAAATAAACACAACTTATTCATGAATCACTGTAACCGTAACATCTGTAATTAAACACAACTTATTCATGAATCACCATATTGTTAACATTTGTAAATAAACACAACTTATTCATTATTTACTATATCCTTAAATGCTGTATATAATCACAGCTTATTCGTGAATCACTGTGTCATTAACATCTGTAATTAAACAATTTATTCATTAATCACCGTATCCTTAACATCTGTAAATAAACACAACTTATTAATGAATCACTGTATCCTTAACATCTGTAATTAAACCAAACTTATTTATGAATCACCATATTATTAACATTTGTAAATAAACACAACTTATTCATGATTTACTGTATCTTTAAATCCTGAATATAATCACAGCTTATTCGTGAATCACTGTATCCTTAACATCTGTAATTAAACAACTTATTCATGAATCACTGTATCCTTAACATCTGTAATTAAACAACTTATCCTGAATCACCTTATCATTAGCATCTGTAATTAAACCCAACTTATTCATGATTTACTCTATTGTTAACATTTGTAAATAAACACAACTTATTTATGATTTACTGAAGCCTTAAATCCTGTACATAATCACAGCTTATTCATGCATCACTGTATCCTTAACATCTGTAATTAAACAACTTATTCTGAATCACCTTATCATTAGCATCTGTAATTAAACCCAACTTATTCATGAATCACTGTATTGTTAACATTTGTAAATAAACACAACTTATTCATGAATCACTGTATCCTTAACATCTGTAATTAAACACAAATTAATCATGAATCACTTATCATTAACACCTGTAAATAAACATAACTTATTCATTAATAAGGTATAGAAATCTGTCATTCTGTGTTATATTTTTGCCCAGACTTTGTAATGTTTTAGTGACAATTATTATAAAAACTACTTACCTGAAGACACATCAATGTGACTAGACTAACAGCAACTAGAAATGTTGCAGAGACAATAATATCAACCGATCGCTGAGGTCCTCGTCTCTGTAATAAAAATACACAAAGTAATATGATCAAAGGTGAATAACTCTTGCAAGTTTGAGAATATTTAAATTTATTCCCCTGCCCTAACAACAAAATAATTTTGTCTCATTTGTTACAAATTATCTTATTACACTTCCTAAATATTTATTTATTTACTTATTGAACCCCCAGCACAAAAGTAAACATGTATATATTACATTGTTTCTGTTGTTACATTTGAATATTCCCAAACTTATTCTGAATAGAATACATTACATTTTTCCTATTTACTTTTTAATATCCCTACTTATTTTGACCAGTATATATTGTTTGTTATGTTACATTTGAATATACTTACTTATTTTGAGCAGTATATATTATACTGTTCTTAAGATGTTATGTTTGAATATCTCCTACTTATTTTGAACAGTATAGCAGCACTTGACTGCATTTGTTATCATTATCGGGTATTTACTTGGTTATTATTTCAACTAAATTGCCATCTGAATTTCGAGGGCTGGTATAGATAGATACCTTGAGATAGGACCTCAGTGAAAGCCAGATCTTTATGTTGCGCACTTTATTTAACCTGAAGTGTGGCATATCAAACTTCCGAGCTCGTCGCGATGATGTCAAGTAGCAGAAATGTTTAGCATAAAGCAGTCGCTGAAATATTAAAAAATAAATGTTATATTTTGGGTTCTTCATCCAGTGAAATTCAACCCTAAAGTAAAGTTTGTTTTAACGACGCCTCTAGAACACATTGATTTTTATCTTATAATCGGCTATTGGACATCAATATATGGTGATTCTGACATACGTATTTAGAGAAAAAACCCACTACCGCCACATAGGCTACTCTTTCCAATAAACAGCAAGGGATCTTTTATATGCACTGTGCTACAGACAGGACAGCACATACCACTGCCTTTGATGAACCAGTTGTAGACCACTGGTTGGAATGGAAAATAGCCCAAACTGCAAATGAATCCACAGAGAAGAATCAATCTGACGACCAACAGTTTCACAAGCTGACACGTTACCATTTGAGCTACATCCTGCTCCCCTAAACTCGTTTCACTCATCAAAATATCACTGCAACAGCAATACGTTTAACACAGGAATATAAAGAATTGATTACCCAATAAATAGATAGTATTTTGGTTTAACAGCCTCCCCACCAACCCCCAACTTATAATTATCCCATTTCTTGTTATTGCAATGACAGTTATTTAGACATCCAAAATGGTTAAATGCATAATTGTGTGACGATGATACATTATAAGTAAAAATTCTAAAATATTCTGTTTTTCTTTAGAAAGATCATCAAAAGGAGTTGGAAGAGAAGATCTTGTCAAAATCAGAAGATGGACTCAAGGTTTGTAGAATTCTTAATTGTTTTCCAGTCTTCACATTAGATAGAGATCAAACTGACTGATAACCAGCATAATTATTTTAGCAGGATGATTTGGGAGTTTAAAAAGAAAAATATTATTTGTCAGTGCATTCTTCCATTACAGGAAAGTGATTGCTCACACATGCCGCACGTGCACTTTAAAATAGAAAGTTGCGAGTGTTTCTGAACTTTCCTTTCACCATTTCATTTTAACCCCCAAAATGTGAAAATTGGCAAGACCTCTCTCCTTATTTTGAAATTTCTCACCAGGAATGATTTTCAGGTGAGCAATGTGTTACTCTACTATTTCTAAAGGAACAGGACGGCAGTTTGATGACATAGACACCATTTCTTTTCGTCTTTCAAGACCTAATTTAGTCATCTGACTAGCCATGGAATCCACTGGATATTATCCAGGGCTTGAAGTTCATTGTTTGAAGGGAACAGAAATTATTGACTTACATGCCCTTCGGTGTCACAAAAAAATGCCAGAAGCACAACAGCAAATGGAAAAGATGTTTTTATGGGGCTTAACAACAACTGTGAAGCCATTGTGAAATTTGATCCCTTCAAATTCCAGAGGTGTATGGACAGTTACAGAAAATCAAGATGAGATTGGAAATTGATTTTTAAATATAAAATCATCATAGTTTACGTATATGATGTTACATAATTTAAAAAAGAAATAGTTATGCTTTGTGGTTTGTAAAGTCTGAGATTTTGTTGAGAACTAAAGAAAAATTGTTGAAAATGTCTTGGAAAATGTCTTGAAAGTCATGAAATTTGGTTGGTGACCAAGGTTATATATGTATTTAACAGAAAAAGAAATGCAAATGTTTGTTCAGATTCATAAAATCATAAAACTCATACCGCACATGCTTTACACATCTCTGCACATGCCTTCAGTAAGCAAAACGGCCAACATCAAAATATGGTTCACTTTTATTCAATCAAACATTGCAAATTAAATTTGGTTTTCTTTTGCTGTTCAGTATATAATAATGACCTGCTGTATAAAAATCTAACAGTTATACAAAAAGAATATTTCATTAGTATGTTTTCAATGTTCGTTATTTTAATTTTAAAAATAGTTTTTGTTAAACAACACCACTCATTATTGTCACATGCATGTCATTAACTATTGCAGGTGGTTAATATTGAAGGTAAAGGCCGTGGTGTCATATCTACAAGAGAATTTACAAAGGGAGAGTTTGTAGTGGAATATGTTGGTGATCTGATTGATGTTGACAAGGCTAAACAAAAGGAAACCCTGTATTCCAGGAATCCTGATGTTGGGTGCTATATGTATTATTTTCTATTCAAGAACAAACAGTATTGGTAAGTCTTTTTGCATTTATCACAAGAGTATGTTTTGTTTGCCATTTGCACATTAAATTTATTTAAATATATTTTTAAAAAGTTTTTTCCTTTTTTAAACTTGGTTAATTTAACTTGTTAATTTATTATAGAATCATTGATGGATTAACATGAAGCACAGTATACAGTTACTTTGCACATGAAACTGGTTTGTTTAAATTTATTTTTAAGGTCTGTTTTTTTTTCTTTCTTTTTAACACTTAGCCTGTTTAAATTGTTAATTAATTATAGCTTAAATGATTGATTAATATTAAGTCCAGTACAGAGTTATTTCCCTTTTTGTATAACTAATTTGGTACACAGATAATTAATAAGTTACTGCTGATAAATTCAGTTTTCATTTATAATGTTCAAGGGATGGCAGTTATATATTTCTTAAGAAAATTTAGGTAAACTTACTTGTACTTGTTTTGTTTTCGAGTTATATCTGCCAAATCATGATTTTTTTTATCAATCATTTTATTGATGCAATTAATGGAGATTTAACAACAGCAATAAAGTGTCTTTACAACACTGTCTGAATGTAATGGCTGTAATAATCAATCTCAAAATGTTGTCTGATTTCCAACTCGAAGTCTTTTCCTGTTGTACATAATATTGTAGTATTTAGTTGAATTATTTTGTCTATTTGAATCCCTGTTGTTTCTCACTTAAGTAATATATTCAAAGTTTCGTGCTGGGGTGTCCGAAAATATCTACTTTAAAATACTTTATTTTTATGTAGACTTCTTATTCATGTTTGTAAGAAATTTATGAAATAAAATACCAGACACAAATTTATTTAATAATTACTGAATATTGACACCCTACCCTCAAAGCTTTGTGAAAATGCCCTGAAAATGATTGATTTTGAGGAAATCATATATTTATTTCATCAACTTAAAAAAAAATTACAATTTTTTTCTATCATTTACAGTGTTGATGCTACAGCAGAAAGTCCGTATCTTGGTCGTCTGTTGAATCACAGCCGCCTGGACAGTAATTGTCACACCAAAGTGGTAGACGTCAACAACCAGCCATATCTCATCTTAGTAGCCTCAAGGAACATAAAGGAAGGTGAAGAACTTCTGTATGACTATGGCGATAGGAGTAAATCCTCACTAGAAGCTCATCCATGGTTGAAATCATGATAGAAACAAAGCCAGTAAATGTTTATTTTATTCCCTCTTTTAATTAACAGGAACTGTGAGAATACGGTTTTGTGAAAACTGTGACAAAAGTGTGTCGGTGTGTGTGTATCTGGTAAAAATAAAACCTTATGTATCAGGAATAGAAATAAAGAAATAGTTTCACTCGCTTGAAGAAGTAGCGCTAGAAGTTATAGTCCCAGCAAGAAATCTATGGTTCCTATTATTGGCTGCAACCATGTGACTGATGTGTACATATACTGTGTCATGTATACAATATTTGTGATGCATCATAAGAAGACAAACCGTTGCCATGAAGCTTTTCATGGAACATAAAAAGACCAGTAATATACACTGAATTTAAAGAAATATATTTTGGTCCACAAAATATATACTGGCATAAGAACAAGCATCATCAGTAAACCACAGTGGTCCAGTGGTAGGACATAGGACTCTCGAGCTGAAGACAATGGTTCAAAACCTGTTGGAGGCTGGATCACACTTTGACTGTGTCAAAATTAACAACTGTTTGACCTCCAATAACCAATGATTAATATATTAATGTGCTGTAAGGTTGTCGTTCAAAATTAAAGAGAACAAGCATCAACTCCCAACAGTTTACATCCATAGGTATTTGTTTTTTAACTTTGCCACTAAAGTTGCTATAAGCCACATTCCTTGATGATTCTTTTGCTCTTTCTGACAGGAGTTATCAACCATTCTGCATCCAACAGCAGCTGTCTATTAATATGTTTTTAACTTGGCTCACATAAGACCTGTGATCTCAGTTCTTGATGCACACCTCAGAATTGAAGTTGATTGATTGTTCATATTGCCTGGAGGTTACCTCAGTTCTAAACTGAGAACAGGTTGCCATGATTTGCTATTGATATTGGTAAACTAAAAGAACCCAACAGAATTTACTGAAACCTTTTACCTGATATGGATTTTGGTAAACTTTTTAAAGTTACCTGACCCGTATTCTCATTGATTATTCAGGCCTGCACAAATTCAAAATCTGCATAACCGGAAAATAGGTAATGCCAAAATAATTTGATTAACCTATTTTGATTTGCATAACAGGATTAAAAAAAATGGGGAATAAACTTTAAAATTAGTTTTAATACATAAAACCATTGTCACTTTGAAGTAAAAAGGAACTGTAATATACTTTTAATTTAATTTGTTGAAGGAAAACCTTGTGTTGTATATTTGATCGTTTTCCTTAATCAGCTGAAGATTTCTGACTAACATTTATTATCGGAATTTATGATTGGTGACAATAATCAATGAGAATATGTTACATTTCCCAACATAAGCTGGTATTCTAAATACATGTAATTATAATTATACGTGTTGGAAATCAGTCAAGTTGTACTCCTAGAAAAGATGATAGAAACTTTATTTAGCAAATTTTACACGAAGGGTAAATTGGTTATGCAAAATTAATTTGCATAACCGATGCACAAACGAAACGATCGTTCTTGCAATTTGTGCAGGTTTGTATTCCTTATTACCTGGTTTTAATAATTCTGTTCTCACATTCTTTGGCAGTACTTGTACAAAGATAGCTGTCATTTAGGTTCATATTTTGAGTACATCTGGATTTCTCAGATTTTGCTTATATATGATTCTTTGGTTTTTATCTTTTTACTCTTAAATTTCCATGTCTGTTTGGGAAGTAAATTTATGCATGAATTTCTGTTTAGCTGTTACGTTGCTATGAAATTAAGTGGAATATCCAGAATCAATTTTGTGACTAAGTTTAATGTATCGAGCTATGGCATTGTTTTTGTATAATATTAATTTTGCTAACAAACCTCGAGTTAGCATGCTTATGTTTGTTATTTCAGGATATTTTGTATCCCTACCTCATGCACAAAAATATACAGACAGTGCACATCTTACCTCAGCCGAAAAGTACTTTATTTCAATGGCAAACTAAACTGCTTGAAATTAAATGTAAATTTGTTATGCATGTTGATGCAGCAATGTTTTAAGTCACAAGTAGAAATATCTGGAAATATTTCATTTTGTTACATTCAAAAGTAAAGAATTTTACTGATAACCATGTGGTGCAAGAAACTGCATAATGTGTATCATTAAAGTTTATAATTGTTGTTATTTTAATAATTTCTTATATTGGAGACATTTTAAGACAGTTGTTACCACATTCATTAATGGCTTATAAATGATATACTTTTAAAGTTTAACATATACTTAAGAAAGTAACTTGATCTCACAAAGGTTTAGGCTGATAGACTGTGCATTTTACTATCTTATAATGGCAATACCAAGTAACTAACTTTTTACTTCTTTTGAGAAAAATGAGGAAATAATAAAGTTGTTCCCAATTAAGGACTGTTTAATTGCAGTGTAAAAAGACAATAATTATTTAAACACTATTGTCTTTATATCAAAGATGATTTTAAGCCATTTTTTTTTCTTCGGTTTATGAATAGCTGTTATTTTCGAGGGATGTTGGTTCTGGCATTTTGATTCCACTGACTTATTACATTTTGAAAATGGGGAAAAAAAGCTAACCCTATATTGATAAATAAACCAGACATAAACCAGTATTAACTAAAAACATGCATTATCTCACTTTTCACCAAAATGTGAGTTTTTCTGTTTTGACATTGGAGGGTAGTATAGTACTAAAAGGAATGGGTTGTAGCTTGAGCTAAGGAATCCGCGTCAGGTGTGATAGATCCTAATTTGAGCTATTTCTCATTCCAGCCCGTGAAAGTGATCCCCTGCCTTTGTGCAACACTTAATCAGTTTTATCACTTGGGGTCTTATGAATGTACTAGAGATTGTAAAACATTGGTTTTCGCAAAATCATTTACACTTAGCGCAACAGATTAAAAACATTCTGGCTACAGAGTAGTACTAGTTTTTCTGATGTTTGATGACACTGAAATAACTGTGCTTTACAACGAGTTATTTATGTTCATGTGTCATTTATCTATGGTGGTTCAGGAATTTTCCAGACTCGCAAAACCTGCATAGAGGACACAATAAAATGTCATCTGGACCCCCAAAATCAGAGATACTGCATCCCATGGGAGTCTTATAAAAATAATCGACTCAATCATATATAAACAATAGGGGGTGGGGTGGAGGGTATACTGGGACATTTTAGTGCCATAAATAAAATTAATTTATTCAATATAAATAAAAATAAATAAATAAAAATTAAGACAGAATAAATATTTTTTCTTAATGCAAAACCTGTTTTCTACAACTCTTGACTAAATTGTGGACCCTTAGGTTTTAGGTTGGGACCCTCAGAAAAGAAACAGGTGAGTCTGAGGGAACCCTCTTTTATAAAAACCAAGTAAACCCCTGGTGGTGACTTTGAGAAATAGTTAATTCAGCTTGTTTTTTTATTGTATACTGAACAGCAAAAGAAACACAAATGTTTGTTCAGATCCAGTTTAATCAAATTAGACGAAAAATTAATATGTGATAACTGTACAATGAAGAAATGCTTTACACTTCTCATCAGAAAACAACCGACATCAAAATATGGTTAACTTTTATTCAATCAAACATTACAAATTAAATTTGCATTTCTTTTGCTGTTCAGTATATAACATTTTAAAACTGATTGAACTTGCAAATATTTCTAATTTTGGGATATATTTATATATACATATATAGATATATAGAGATATATACATACATACATATATATATACACACACACACACACACACACTCACAGTGTAGAGCTGTAACGATTCGGAAGGTCGCGATACGTATCCTGACACTTAGGATACGAAAGGTCGCGATACGTATCCTGACACTTGGGATACGATACGTATCATGATACTTTTCATATCAATAATTAAACTGTTCACATTTATGAAATATAACCATAATGAAATATTATGACACAAGCTGTATTACAAGATAGCTTAATTATCACTAGAGTTGGAATCTCTGCATGATGGTGTAAGCTACGTGATGATATGTACATTGAGGACTATTAACAGACACCTCAAAAGTTTTGGAATTCCAGCAGTGAAACATGGAAATTACGTTTTCATTGATCATTGCATGTTCATTCATTTTTGCATCAACGTTTTTATACCAAAATTTATTAAAACAATGTATCGTATTGTATCGCGATACATTTTGGTTATCGTTATAATGTATTGTGGAAAAGTTTTGGGAACTTCTGTGAAATACATTTTGTCTGGTAGTATTATTCAGCTGTGGAGTTAAGTTAACCACTAATTAGTGAAATATTTCAAAATGAAATTTCATATTGTAAATACTAGCTGAAAAGATATGCTGAAACTTAATTTACTATATACATGTATATAATTTATTATACAAGTAATGAAATTAAAACTGTATCTTGACTTTCTATAAATCATATGGTAAAAGAGAATTATTCCCCTAACCCACATTTAGCTTAACCATGCTTTGAAAAACTAAGTCCATATGATTAAACAGTATGCTAGGTTGTTCATTCCTGATCCTTTTATGAGAATGATTAACACCATAATACCACCAGCCTCGGCAATGCAGTGGATAAGCTGCTGGAATCACGACTGGTAGGTTCTGGGATGAACTCTCAGATAAAATTGTTGAGTAATGTTTTGTAAAATGATACATACCGTAAGCTGTCTCATTTTCAGATAAAATCTTGGTTTTGACCCACAGTATGTAAAAATGTGTGTTTGTATATACCTGTATATATATTTATTAATAAAATAGTTATTGTTTGAACTCTAGTCTTTTCCCCATGTTTATAACTTTCTGTTTTCAGTATCTTTATCAAGTTTTTAAAATAACTAACTTCAAAAGAATGGACAAGCATAAAGCATTTAAAAAAAAAAGAAAAAAGAATCTGATAAAAAAAAACTCACCCAGGTTTTCATGACAGTTTGAGACATTTTTGTACTTATTTATTTTTTGAGCATTTGAATGTTAAGGAAAAGATAAAAGACCATTGTATGACCAGTTTTGTACATTTAGAAAGGTCTTAAAGGTCATAACAGAATAGAAATAAAGTTTTCGTGATCTAGAAAGGTCTTAAAATACTATGCGATTTGTATGGTGCTACCATGTCATTGTCGACAGACTTTGTGGAAGCATGTTTTCAGACTGATTTTAATTAGAGCAGGATATTGACTCAAAATGGGAATCTCAACGTATTTGCATTTTTTATGAGTTCATGATTCTTTATATTCATCTTTATGTTTAATACTTTGTTAGTAACAAAAAACGAGTATGCTAATATACATTTCATGTGAAGTGACAGAATACATGGGTACACACATTTTCTAAAATGACAGTCGGTTTTCAGATTTGGGCATTAATGTACAGTTTTGCCTTTTAGCTGAATTTACTGGATTGTTGATTGTATTTATGTTCACACACATTCTTAATGAATTGTAAAAACCAACATTTAAAGTCAAAGAAATAAATATATATTTTCCCCTCATCTTCTTTGTTATTTAATATGATAAAACTGGTTAGTCAGTTGAAGTATTAGAATGCACTAATTATTCTTCTAACGTTTGTTTTAAAAGCATACTTCCAAGGACCCTTGACCTAATTAATTTCCTAACAAAGAATTTTAAATGTAAACATTTGATTTGTGTTTCGCCCCACGAGGAGTTCCGATCTTGACATTTGACATTTATAAATGTAAAAAAAATCTATCAGCTCGACATGGAATTCCCTATACTATGGTTCAGTTAAAATGTCTTTCGTGATATGAAAACGAGATCTAGTATAACAAATGCATGTTAGTTTCATTCGTATTCAATATTTAGAGCACAAAGCCCCATCGTCTTGTCTGTTTTGATGAAGTAAGAAATACGCTATTTTGAGGTTTTTATGACATCTTTAGACCTTCAGCAAAGTGGTAGATTTTGCACTCCGTGGATATATTTTTATTTTTATTAGTTGATATGTCAACGTCAGGGTTGATGTACGATTTCGCCTTCTGTGGTTCACATATTGTGCTCAGTACAATACTTTTTACCTGTTGTGTTAGAATGTCTATCATCTCTTGGTTTCTAAACCTCTGATAACATTTTCTGATGACTTCGACTTATCTAAATGAATTTTTGGGATAGGATTCAAGACCACCATCACGTTGATATGCCCAATATCTCCTTATCATGAAAAGATCATAACATGATAGAAATAAAGTTTTCAACTAAATTGGATTGTCAAAGCTTTATTTTTAATAAAATATATGCTAAAAGTAAAAATTAAGTATATCAGGTAAATTAATGTATGCCAATAGTAATCAAAACCTGACTGATCTCAAAAATAAAATTTTTATCAAGCCATCCGAATTATTTGTTGTGTTCTGAAAATACACCTGGTATACATTTTTTACTTTCAATATAGACATTTTCAAAAAAATCTAGCATTATTTAAATATTGTTTCTTCTTTTAAATATGACAGTTCTTTCACATCAATCTGCTGACGTCCTCGTGAAAGCACAAATGTGTGAGGAGAGATCACATGGTGTATGTCGATTTCACTTGGATTAACTCTTCTTAAACTTGAGCTTGCAAACAACACCACCGCACGTCATTTTCTGAAAAACAATGTGTGTATAATTGTTTGTTTTTGTTTTATTTAACGACGCCTCTGGAGCACATTGATTTTTATCTTATCATCGGCTATTGAATGTCAATCATATGGT
>JAULBS010138289.1:0-27699 GCA_032355785.1 Symmetromphalus regularis | reverse complement strand
CCCGCCCCAATGTTCACTCACTGCTGACGTGCCTAGATCTGTTACCACCACTTCCACCCCTCACCCACCACGCCCCAATGTTCACTCACTGCTGACGTGCCTGTACTGTAAGCGACATACCAAAACTCCAGCAATCCCTCTTCATCTAGGGTATTATGCCTGTTTGTTGCATTGTTATGCACATACGGTGAATTGTAAAAACGTTATTCTCAAACTGACATCACAGGGACTTAACGAGTTTTGTTAAAATACTTCATATCAGTCTCTTGGATTGCTTTATGCAGATTTACGGTTTTACACACAACATTTTTATCATTCAGGATTCTACCTCTATTACTTAATCACCAAGGGAGAAAATATATATATATTTAAAATTAGACATCAAGCCACAGATAAATCCCAAGAACAAATCCCACACTAGTTGTTGGCCACCTTGACGCTGTGCAGGCCACACACTAAACAAACAAAAGCTTGTTCGCCATACACTGCTAATGTGGTTAGATTAGGACGAATTGTTTTGGATCTAGCCAATTATTTTCTGTGTCTCCGGGGTGCAGATTAAGTGATTACTTTGTGCTCGCTGCTAAAGACTCCTGTAGGTTCACCAAACTACTCCTGTTGTTTCGTAGTATCGATTTATTTAATGCATTTTCCATGGATTCTAAATAACATTAATTTAAACAAAACAACACCGCTGCACATTTTATGATAGTGTGAAAAAGATTCCATTACTGAATGCTGAAAAAAAATTTGAATGAATAAATTTAAGCAAATGTGTTGTTATAAAATCTGTAAGAAGGTTAAATGGAGAAGCGATTTGCCGAATAATTTGCAACTCTATTTAAAATTTGCCTGTTTGTTGTATAGTTAAAAGTGTTAATCCTAAAAGGGATTAAGTCTTTCTATTCAGGTAACATAATCCAACCATGCATTTGTTTTCTCCATTTGTTCAAATGTTATATTTAGACTTGTTTTAATTGACTGTTATGCGTGTTTAAATGAATATCTGTACATGGAAGACCGATCTGGGTTATTTCTCGTTCCATTCAGTGATTCAAGACAGTAAGAAACCGCATGTAAAAGTTCGCTTGCTGCTAATCGGACAATAGTTTCCTCTGAAGACCATGAGTCGTAAATACCGCGCACTAAACACATTATAAAACTGATTAACCAATGTGCTGGCTTCTTCATTTTAACTTTATGGGTTTTATAATTACACTTTTGCTCAAATTCATTCATTCAAAATGTTTTGAGCATTCAGGAATGGAATCTTTTTCACACTATCATAAATTGTGCACCAGTGTTGTTTTTTTCTTTAAATTAATGAAAAATACATTAAACAAACGATAATTTCATTTAACTATCGATGAATCATATTTGACGTAATTTTATTTTATAGACACAACTTGTATGTGGTTGTTACGTAAGATTTCCCCTTTTAGCCAATTCGAAAGTGCTATTGTGCTAAACACATCAAAGTTAGTTAACAACAAAAAAGATAGTAAAACAGAATATTGAATTTTACTAATAGCTTCAGTTTTTAACCCCGTGAAAAACCATATAGCTAACTTTTGATGAAATGAGTATTTTTTGCCACTTTTTCGTTATTATTGTTATTGATTTATAAATATAACTCGTTATTCCCATGTCGCCTGGTTAGAAACCTGAACTCTGTGGAATAACATTCATTATCGTGGATTTGATTTCATACAGTCATATCTTATAATTGTGTACATGCTATTGAGGATAATTAGATAATATTCATTATCCTAGCGCTAATAACAAACCTACTGATGTGAGAAGACAGTGACAAAAAATTATTTATGTAGCAATGAAGGACGGATCCAAAATTGAGATTGCCGATTGGGTCAAATAGTTGTTAAAGACCAATTCTGAAATATAGATGTTCCGAGACACCTACTAGAATATGACCCAGAGGTATGTTGAGGCGGTTCTGTAATATACGGTTCAGAAAAGGCTCTGCGGTAAGAAAGGAGATACGATGTGAATTAAACTAAGCAGAAAAGAAGCTCAGCAAAAGTACAGTTGCTTCAAGTGACACAGAATGGACTTTGCAATGTAGGAAGTGTCCTGGGGTATATACGCACAGACACCAAAACATAGTGAAGTCATAAGCTTGAACATTAATTATTTAGAAACTTATCTGTATTATAAATGTGTAAATAAATTCAAGTAATAAACCATACTACAAAAATTGCAAGAATGACAACAAATTAATTTTAACATGTTGAAAATCAGTATACCTTGATCTCTTAAAAACTTTAAAATTTGACATTTTCGTCCTTTTCATTATTCGCATATCAGTGTATACTGCAGGTCCTTTTTAGTTATTAACAGGAAACAAACATTGCAGAGTAAAGACCAATGCTGCAAAGTATACAAGTAAAAGTCTGCA
The DNA here is from genome assembly GCA_032355785.1 of Symmetromphalus regularis. NCBI lineage: Eukaryota > Metazoa > Mollusca > Gastropoda > Neomphalida > Neomphalidae > Symmetromphalus > Symmetromphalus regularis. Next base: position 25,283 of record JAULBS010138289.1, on the reverse strand, counting down.
ATCCATACTCAATATCGCTATAAATAATGAATGGGATAAACTCTTTTTTTTTCAACCGTAAGGGTAGATGTAATAATGTTTTCTTAACGCCGTCAGATGTCAAACCTAACTCATTGCCGTGTATCTCGGAAATAAACATTGGGAATCAGCGAGAACAAAACAGGAACTGTGAAGCATGGTTTTATCACCGTAGAATTCGAAGTAGTTTAAATAGAAGAATGCTCATTAATCATTAGCATTTGCTTTTAGTGACACGAGTCACAAGCACTGTTCAATATTTTATAAAGATTTAGATTATAACAATAGTATTAAACACAGGTTTCCATATCAGTTAACCATACTGTTTTGAAAACTGTCGTAAAGTATTTGCTGAAATATAATTATCAGTATTACCAAGTTCCTGGATTATCCATACAAAACCAAACCCAAACTTAAATAAAAATTATGTTACTTTTGTTGCCCAGTTAATGCAACCAGGGTAATCTAAGAATCTTAGCATGAAATTACTCATTTAGATTTGTATTTATATATTAACATATCATAAACTATATTTCTATTATCTTATTATGAAATGTATTTATAATTGTTTATACATCCTCTTGTCAGTGCCGTATTAACCCGTGGCCGGGCCCCTAGGCTTTGAGGTACTCCGGGTCCTTATTTGGTAACAGTGCCTCAGTAAAACAATTGACAGACCCCTAGTATCTGGGGGGCCCCTAGGCTTCAGCCTAGTCAGCCTAATGGATAATACGGCACATGTTCGTCTTATTCCGTTGCAGGACTGCCTGGATGAAATAAAGTCCTGTTCTGTTCTATTGTGTCATTGTGAATCCAGTAATACAATCAATGATAAAGAATCTGAATTCACTTGTGTAAACTGAACTGAACGGTTGGCAAATAACATATATGACAAAACCTCACGTTAATGGGGAGAATCTGAAAGATGTGTTAAAATAATAGCTGTATGTTTTGATAGACAGACAACAGGAGATCATTACCACACCTCATCTCACATCGATTACACTGGTCAACCATCCCAGTCGTCCATACAGTCAGCACGAAACAGGAAATGACGCAAACACGGAGTGTTTTGTTATTCAAACGTTTTGTAAACGAAACAAATAGTAGCCGGACGAATATGGCGAGATCGAAACATCCTGCATATATTGTAGAAAGAAAATGTTATCGACAGCGATGTTATTGTCATATCATTTTTAGTAGGTACCTAGTTGGTATAAAATATATGGAATTAATGACTTTTGGCGGAGATGTGTCGGGGAGGTTATAATATGGAATATACTTTTCCTCTTGGCTAACTCTCACTCATGTTTTCAGTTGGTATAATAATATGACAAAATATCCGAAACGTGATATCATATGATTTGGGCCATATTTAGCTAAAAACGTGACCACAAATGGAAATTTTGTCTTTGCTCCTAACACACTTACCCCCTTTCCCTCATCCCTGTATATACGCCTGAAATACGTTTTGATAGAAGCACGTCAGAATACATTTTGTGTTTTGATATAAAATACATATAAAATTATATTTTAAGGGGGCGCTTTATCTTCGACATTACATATACAAAAAATAACTTAAAAACCGTCAAAATTAAACTACATATTTTGTATCGTTTATTGCCCTAGAGATGTGTTATGGAAGTGTCAGGGTTGGGGCCCTGAATTCACCACCTTGCTTATAGAATAGAAAACAGTTATAACATTCTTCCAATTTTAATATTTTTTAAAAGGAATTAAAACAGGGCAACAATCAAGACAAAAAAATAACAAAACAGAAAGAGATGAGTAAAGATAGAAAAGTTGGTAGATAAATATTTCCAAACTGGCTTCATTTTTCCTCAAATATGTAATAAAGGTATATGGCAGATTTTACAATGGGCCAGTATTTGTTAATCACCAGTAAAATATATAAGAGTGTTGGTTTTCTTTTATCTGTCATAAATACTAACTTCTTTATGCATGGGGTATCACTCTTATCAGAATGAACATGATATGTCCTGTTTTAATGGATGCAATCTACAACAACGTGTGAACGTGATAAGTTTGGACGGAAATATGTCTCGACACGTTTATCCAGGATAATTGTGAGAGATTTTACAGCTGATGTATTGCAGTCCCACTTTAAACCATACATATAAACATGATGCGAACGTTAGAAAATTCAGTCCTAGAAAGGCTTGTAGTTTAAAGCCCCTGTAGAATCTAAAATTAGTATTCAATACCTAGAAACTATACAGGAAAAATGCTTACAATATCTTGTTCCTATTGCCTTGTCACCGAATCGATTTCCATGTGGTAGTATGTGAACTATATTATATTATTATTAAACAATTTTTTAAAATTATATCTATTGCAAAATATCATCATTATTATCTACAAAGAATGGATAATGTTGTTTCCCTTCCTTCCGACAATTATCTTGAAAGTAATATTATATGTTACTTGTATATTTTAGACCGCCTAAGTAAAAATAATAAAATTTCATTAATAAAACTGTGACTCTGTTTTGGCTAAATGTACTAAACAATATGTGTTTTATATCAAAACCATTATCATGTTCAGATACTCATTACTGATGTGATTTAATTAGTATATTTCTTCACTAGCATGCTAAAATAATCCCATTCAAAGTTTGACATTTTAGAATTCCTCTATTTGTATGGGACAGGCAGTAATGGAAGGTTGTTAAATAATTCATATTAATTTTGATTCTTCAAAAGCAATTGATTTTTCAAAGGCAATTCATAGAGATGGATATTTATAAATATTTATTCTTCTGTTCCAGTCACAAAAATGTCTTCTAACCATAGTTATCTGACATTATAGTGATTCCCAAGACATCGCTTTCTTTTAATTTACATTTCTTATTTATTTAAATATTATTACTAATGTAAGGTGAATGAAATTCTATATACCATATTCTGTTTCTTACTTTTATCATCATAGAGACTATATTCGTTTTGTTTTTGTTCCGATTCTGATTGTAGTAAAGTAGGTTAAAATCACTATTAACAGTGTACCCACGAGCATTGATTTGACATTGAATAATTTATGAATGTATTTTATATTTCTCTAAAAGTATTTGTCTACTATATAAAATAAATCCACTATTGTTATTTGAATGATTAGGTATATGACTAGTTTTATTGAACATGTCGGTCCAGGGAGAGTTCGCTCGCTCGCTGTAGTTGTTTTGTTTTGTTGTTGTTGTTTTGTTTTTGCTTTTACGCTTTACTTAAACCCAGTGAAATCGTACATAGTGCTCGCGAATCTAGCTATACTAATAGATAGTGTATCATCGTAATTTTGATAGTGAATCTTGAGTGTAGGCCCTCACAGATATGCCAGGTGCAGAGATACGATTTTGAGCACGTTAACAGTTATGTCGTTTTGATTTAATTAAAGCTTTGTTAACATGTCCATCACTGGAAATCGGAGAGCAACTGTCTTGAGAAATGTATAAGAGCCATGGCAGAAAAAGACAGCAAGACCTGCAGTGTGAATTCCGGATTGTGCAGCAGTCCGGAATATCCACTATAACCCTAATCTATCGAGAAGTGAAGACAGGAAGACGGCGTGGTCCAAGGAGGAGGAGGATGCCTGCCAGTGACGGTGCCACAAGAACACGGCGGACTCCGAACTGAGCGCACCTCACTGGTACTTCCAGTTACCGCCAAGGACCAGGCCGATCTTACAGCTCCTGCTAAGAGGGACCCGAAACCAGTGGCGGACCCGGCAGTGGCAGCACAATTGAAAGGAATTACTGGAAAGAGGAAGGTGTCACCCAAGGACCTTGTGGATAGCAAGAGAGACAAGAGAGTAACGCCTCCTCCAACAGTAACAGCACAGCACGCTGAGGCCTCTGTTCCTGCAGCAGCACCGGAACCTGTACCGTCGCCCTGGTCGGTAGTTTGTCGGCGGATTCCACAAAGGTATCGCACCTGCGTGGCCCGGCCGACAGGAGATACAACTGCCTTGCTATCTCCGCTATCGGCCAGTAGCCTTCGGTACACTTTTAATGATGGCTCGAGATGGTCCGTCAACAGAACCGACGGCGAAACTGGACTCTTGTAACCAGAGTCGACCATACCAACACATACCGGCAGGGGATCCTCCACGACACCATGGATGGGAACACCATTAGTAGAATACTCAACACCGTCTTGGAGGATTACGTGTCAGAGGCCTGGAAGCAGAAGCTAGCCGGATGTTCTAGTTTTTCCTAAATAGTCTGACTCACTCTTTTGTTTAGGCGAAATTGGTGATGGAAATTTGCTCTAAATCAATTTCAACTTTTCGGTCGAGCTTCAAAATTCTTAGTCTAAAATTAATCAACCTCGTCCAGACAGTCAAAATTAATTAAACAAACAGAAGTGAAAATAACTTGTTAGGTGCTAGGGCTTAACCACTAGAATAAGTAGTTTTAATACAATAGCTCGCTTTAACAACTTAGGGTTTTCTCTCTCTTTATTTTTTTGTCACCTTTCCGCCTCGGATTAGGTGCCTTCCTCTTAAGGCGCGGAATCTGGGGGGTGGGGTGACATGCCCGAACCAATAGGGGCGCCATTAGTCACTAGAGGGGCGCCAACAACGTACTCAATAAAAAGTACCACATGCAAATCCTTTAAAGCTACAAGACTTATTAACTAAATAACATAAGCTACATGGCATGGAACAAATAAATCAACAATATTATGACTACATTTTAGGGCGCCTATTGTCGCAAAAAATGGCGTCGACGATTATTGGGTGGAGGGGAAATTACTCCTTGCCTGCACCCCCACCCCAACCCAACTTGTCTGCGCCGGCCCTGATCCTCACTTTGACATAGTATACATTTTAAAAATAAGTAGGCAACTGTTATTTGGTATGTGTTTTATATCAATTGTAAGCTGTTTTGTTCATAAGTTATAAATATCAATGTCGTATGCATGATCTATATTAATTTGCCTCGACCGTGAAAGGAGACAAGAAGATACATTACAAAAACTTGTTTCTGAATATAGCAATATGTAGCTTTAAGCGCATTGGTGAAGTACATTAGTTAATTTATCATAATGAAATACGAAATAACGTATTGATTATCCAGTGCTATAACTATATAACCAACATCGGCTCTGACTCGTTAGTGTACATTTAATCTGTTTATTGCGTTTGTGCTGAACAGAAATAATCATCTTCATCAGATACGTACAGGTCATGCCCTATTGTCAGATCCTTTCATTATCGCCGAGTTCTTGTTTAGTGTGCTGGCCGTAGAAACGACTTTGAGAAGGGGCGTGGAGGGGGTTCCTACGGATAGGGTATAAAATATATATCAGATTTTGATTAAAATTATATATATATATATATATATATATATATATATATACATACATAGAGTCGAACCTGTCTATGACTGCCACTCATAGAAGCCAGGAAAAATTGGCTGACTTAGAGAGGTGGCCGTCATAAACAGGGCATATATAGGTCGGACATTTTAAAACAAAATATTTGCATTGGAACTATTAAGGATCCAGATACATGCACAAGTTCGACTTCCAGTCCTCGAGGAACTGCAGTGTCGCTTATGTCACCTCGCTCCCCACTTAGTGTACATGTACCTTCGACCATTTTGTGTCTATGCCTGAATTAATCCAGCCAACCATTTGACGCCTTCAGACTCTTTACTCCCAAATCTTCGGCAAATTTAATTAGCAGGCGCGGTGCAGGATTTGTGAAAGAGGGGTCCAAATGTGGATTTCTGAACGGTAATTTGAACAAACCAACATGTTAATATCCTCATTGCCTGTAACTTTTCTCACTCTTTTTCTGTCAGAGGGCTGATTGTTATCATAATCTACCAACACCTCCGCTTTTCTCTTTGAAATGCCATCGATCTGAATTCCACCCACCCCAAAATGTGGAGCAATTTTTCTTGCACTTACATGTAATTTGTCTTTCTCTGCCTTTTTATTGACATCTACCGTCTGTTTCAGTGCTAACGCGATTGGCTTGCGGTGTTTATGTGGCCATTTTGGAAGTAAAGTTAATGCACGATGGATTTTGAACCACTGTCATCAGCTTGAAAGTCCGATGTTTTAACACAAAACAGTTGAGTCTCAAACCTCAAATACTTTCACGGAACGAATTACTATCAAGTTAAGCAATTTAAAATAAAAATGCAGTTGGGTTCACTGAGAAGGATTGAACGAACGACCAACCGCTTCACATGCGGGCATGCTAGTTTTTGAGCTACGTTCCGCTCCTCTTGATCTGCACTAACCATATCAGAACAGTGATACTATTTATACCAATGTTTGTAATATTAGATAAACTTTGCGAAAAGTGCTGTACACTGACTGAGTGAAGCTTGCGGCTCTAAGAGCTATTTGTGTAAATATCACTGAAAACGTCTTAAATAAACTCGATACTCCAGCATAGTTTCCAATCAGATATTACTATATTGAATTATCAGTAAACAACTCAATACGTTTATAAATAAACTCGATACTCCAGCATATTTTCCAATCAGAGAGGGTGAAGTGGTATTCCCCTCCCACCCCCCACCCCCAATAATCTGCGGCGTACTTTTTAACAACAATATTAACATTTATTGAGTTCGGTGTAGGCGCCTTTCAAATGACTAATGGCGCCCCTATTCAGTTTCTCACCCCCACACCCTCAATATTTAAACGGCTTCGCAGGCGCTGCTTTATGGTAGATATTCAAAGACTGTTCTGTGATATACCATTACGACGTATCACTGACTGAAATGAGGTCTGATCGAGTACCCTATTATAAACTTATAAATACGTTTTCCTGATTAACATAACTCCCCACCATCACTGTGTTCAAGATCATTTGTGAATGTTATTTTATACAATTTTATATAATTCACGAGTTATTACCCCTCCCCTCCCTCTAAGTAACTAGAATGCAAATATTTTAGAGTCTATAACGCCATAATTCTGACAGAGATTTAACGTAAATGTTTTTGTTTTATTGACGTAATATACCAGTACCCCTGAGTTCCGCGGCAAAATTTATTAAATTCCGCGATAAAACTAGCCATTTTCTGCGGTAAAAATTGGGAAATTCCGCGGCAAATTCTGCAACATAAAAATTGAAAATAATATTTACAAATTTACACTAAATATTGTTATTTTTGTTCACAAAGTTAGTTCCAATTTAAATTTCCGTTTTACCACCAGGACCCAGTAGTCCAACCAAATAGTTAAGAAATATGTAATGTTGGAGTCGCTTGTTGTAATAGAGGAATACCAACGAAACTATTTATACATGCTAATATCATTGTCATATATATTAAATAGGATAAAATGACATAATCCTACTCAGTATTCGTAAAACTTGTGTAATTTACTTCCGAGTCTTTGGTAGTTTTCGTAACCTAAATAACTCACAACCACTGCCTAACCCATAACCTGGTCAGACAAGCGAGCGCTCGCGAACGATTTACCTAGTTATCATCGTCTTCTATCACATAACATTTATAAATTATTAGACACAATAACCAGTCTAGCAGGTGAGTGGGAGCGCTCACCCTCCTGAACGTGTCACGAGTGGCGTGTTCAATTTGTTCTGCATAGACGGAAACAATCGATAGTTACGGAATGAAGTTATACATTTAATACGTTACCTACTTTAAAGAAACAACTTTCTAATTCAGTGCTTCAGTTTATTTTTTCCAATATGTGACGTTTATATTCATTGTGATGTGATTTAAAAAAAATCCACGGGGTAAAATGACAAATTCTGCAAGTTTTCTGCATGAAAATTGATTTTCCGCTGACATACAAGAATTCTGCGCTGGGATGCAAATTCTGCAAATTTTTCCGCTTCCCCGGAATCGCGGAATCAGAGGGTGGGGTGGGGGGACTGATATACACATTACGAAATGTTTGACATCCAATAGCCGATGATTGACAAATCAATGTGCTCAAGTGATGGAGTTAAACAAAACACAAGTGAGACTCCGTGTAAAACACAAGTGAGACTCGGTGTAAAACACAATTGAGACTCGGTGTAAAACACATGTGAGACTCCGTGTAAAACACGAGTGAGACTCCGTGTAAAACAGAAGTGAGACTCCGTGTAAAACAGAAGTGAGACTCCGTGTAAAACACAAGTGAGACTCGGTGTAAAACACGAGTGAGACTCAGTGTAAAACACAAGTGAGACTCAGTATAAAACACAAGTGAGACTCAGTGTAAAACACAAGTGAGACTCAGTATAAAACACAAGTGAGACTAAGTGTAAAACACAAGTGAGACTCAGTATAAAACACAAGTGAGACTAAGTGTAAAACACAAGTGAGACTCCGTGTAAAACACAAGTGAGACTCAGTGTAAAACACAAGTGAGACTCAGTGTAAAACACAAGTGAGACTCAGTGTAAAACACAAGTGATCCAAAGGTAGGGCACCGGACTCTCAAGCTGAATACTGGTTCAAAACCCGTCGGAGGCTGGCTCGCACTGAATAGATATAACAAAATTACCAAATGTTTGACATCCAATAGCCGATGATTAATAAATCAATATGTTCTGTTGGTGTCTTATATAATAATAATAATAATAATAACAATAAATTCAAATTTAATATCCAACACAACTCATTTATAATATGATGGTGAAACGACATACTTGCAACAACAACAAATATTAATAATACATACATAACATTCCGTTGAGATTTTTGTGATTTTTTGTATAGTGAATGACCGATCGTTTATTTCTTCACGCCATGTTTCTATCTGAATATGCAAATATGTAATACTGCACTATATATGATCTAAACGAAAACAAAGGTAAGGGGAACTAGACCATCATCTGGTTAATGCCCTATGTTTGTTTTTTGACCGTGAAAGTCACTGGAGAAATAAACGGAATATTTTGACTTCAAAACATAAAAATATTATTGTAAAATTCCATCTGTAACTCGTGTATTTTGTGAATTTGATGACGTCACGCGAATTATGTATAATATGCGTATAGTCATTTGTACAACAATAAAAGTAGTCATTGAAGCAACAATATGTATGTTTTGTAGTTGCAATGACTACGTTTACTGTTGTATATGATTCTGCATCAAAATTTAAACTTATATGGTTTCCAATAATATAATATATATTTTTTTAAATGAAATTAAGTTTTCATGATGTTTTATTTTACGTTTTATGAGGAGCGCCACTTTAGCTTCAGTCCGATTATTTTGAAATTAGCCGTTTTGAATTAGATACTGACGTAACACTAAATGTGTAAAATTTGCTTATAATTATTAGCACATTTAAAGTAGTCGTCATTATGTTAAAGTGTTTATGTGCAAGGGTGTGTGCGTGCATGGGTATGTGTGTGTGTATGTGTGTGGGTATGTGTGCGTGCGTGTGTGTAAGTGTAGGGTGAGTGGGTGTTAACTACTTGTGTTAGAATTACTGTATTTAAAAAAAAATCACTCAACCATACGTGGATTACTTTGTAACTGAAGGTTCACCAGGCTCTTGTGTAAGGGAGTGTTTCGACTCCAAAAAACCCTCCTCATTACCCCACCCCCTCCCACACACACCTATTGTATCCAGTTCCTTGAGGGCAGGAGTTATTTTTATATATTATGAGATCCCGAGCCACAAATCCTGCACATTTTTCTACACGATCGACTGTTGATACAGCAATGACATAAACAGCCATTAGGCTTATCATCTGTCAAATAATCAGACAGAAAAAATATATACAGATGTCTTATTGTCTGAACAGAGGTCAGTGTCTTAAGATGCAGTGACTTATTAAAGGACATCTATCACAACGTTAGACTTAAAGATGCAGTGACTTATTAAAGGACATCTATCACAACGCTAGTTGATTTCTGTCAACATATTGCTTTTATAAGCGTATGACTGTTAATGGAAGCCATAAGACGCTCAGTAGTCGCCGTCAGGTAAGTGGATTTTATTTGATACATTTTACAAATTTTAACACAATTCCAGTACTATTATAAAAGTTTAATACGCTGGAGTTAACTCAGTGTTAAGTTGATAGAAAGAGCAGGCGCGGTTGCAGGATTTCTGAAAGGGGGTGGTCTGAATGTAATGGGTAATGGTTAATTTACAGGTCCTTCCTAACTTAAAAAATAATAATATGGGAATCCGGGTCCCTTGACAGCCCTGGATCAGCTACTGCTGAGATGCTATGGGTTTGTATATTGATCCACTTCAGTGGACTCATTAACCTATTTGTCATCTTCGCCATCACCGTCATTGTCATCATCATCATTATCATCATCATCGTCGTCGTCGTCATCTTCGCCATCACAGTCATTATCATCTATCATCATCATCATCGTCGCCATCATAGTCATTGTCATCATCACCATTATCATCATCATCATCGTCGTCATTTTCGCCATCACAGTCATTGTCATCATCATCACCATTATCATCATCATCGTCGTCGTCATCTTCGCCATCACAGTCATTGTCATCATCATTACTATTATCATCATCATCATCACTATTATCATAATCATCATCATCGTTAAAATAATGAATGGCATTTAAAAAGGTCTCTATAATACTAACAATTTAAAGGACATCAATCACAACGCTAGTTGATTCTTGTCAACAAATTCCTTTTATAAGCATTTATAAGCATCGAATTAATGAGTTAAAATAATATATTAATTGTCTTATATTGGAATATTTTCAAACTCTATAATATAAATATATGCAATAGTTTATTGATCAAGTATTTATCTACAATGATTTGCATTTTTTCAAAAATGTATTTCAGCGAACATTGTGGAAAACCACCTAACACAGCCCCCGCCACCTATAGTCCTTGTTTATGAATACAAGACATACATTATTTTATACGATAGTCCTGTTCAATTATTTATTTTCCGTTGCAACTAGTGGCCCACAACTGGTTTATCAAAGGCCGTGGTATGTGCTGTCCTGTCTGTTGGAAAGTGAATATAATTGCTGCTTATTGGAAAGTGTAGCGTATGTGGCGGCAGCGGGTTTCCTCTAAAGAAATAGTTGAGTATGACTATATGTTTGACGTCCAATAGGCGATAATAAGATAAAAATTAATGTGCTCTAGAGGTGTCATTAAATAAAACAAATTTTACTTTGTTCAATTATTTAGAATCTAAGTTATTTTCTAATATTGTAATTAATTCTTATTCAGTAGTGTGTTTCTTTCCAATCACACAAAAACAAAGCCAATCTCCGACAAATATTATCTATAATCCTTCATCAATTACGTATATAATACAGCTTTGACAATAGTATGGAGATGTTTTGTTTTCTCATTTTAATTTAGGTTTCGAAGGTTTGTGCTCAGTTAAAGAGATCTGTGATCGAATCTTGCAATGAAAGCATTGCTAAGGATCGTCCTTTTGCTTGCTGTCGTAGGCTTTGTTATAGGTAAGTTGATGAACTGCTTTTGTCCTTCTCGTATTGGTCGTAAGTATTAACACACAATTTTACTTTGAAGAAGTGACACTACCGTCCTATTTTGTTGAAGTGTTCTCACCTGTAACCTGCTGGGTTGAGTTCATTTGATAGGGAGTAACTGAGTAATTTTAATTCCACTCACAACTCATTTTACAGTTTTTAAGAGAAACAGATTTTTTAATAAAAAAATATATTTTATATGTTATATTCTGTTTATATAATATATATTATGTATTAAATTGCACTGCATTGCACTGTATTGTATAACATTATATTAATTGAACTCCGTTATCTTTTATTGTAGTTATTTTGTTGTTTTTCACAGCTGATCGATTCGACGACGACTTCTTTGACGACGATGATTTCTTTGACGACGACGATTTCTTTGACGACGACGATTTCTTCGACGACGACGATTTCTTCGACGATGACGATTTCTTTGACGACGACGATTTCTTTGACGATGACGACTGGTTCTACGACAGATAGAAGAAATTGAATGAATCGAACACATGTTAATAGCAGTCAATGGACACGGTGCAAGAAAGAACAACACAATGATGTTTGTAAATACAATCTTCATGCAATATTACATAGACATATTAAATAAAAGGTGTATGGCTTATCTTTGATTTATTATTTGTTTTGTTTTATTAAGTGGAACGGGTCGTATACTATTTAACATTTGCTAAGCTATTGTATAACTTCATCTAAATCGGAGCGGTATGCAACTCAAATGGTTATGTGTTCGCCTGTGAAGCAATCGGTCTTTGGATCGATCCTTCTCAGTAGACACATTTGCAATTTGGGCTATTTTCCGTTTCAACCAGTGATCCACAACTGGTTCGTCAAAGACTTTGCTATGTGATGTTATGTCTGTGTGGCAGAAGCAGGTTTCCTCTAAAGAAATATGTCAGAATGTGCTCTAGAGGCGTCGTTAAATACAATAAACTTTACTTTATCAAAGACAAGATGTTTTTCTGTTTAATGGTGCAAGTGGTACTCTCATAATCGCAGTACATGTTGTCCTTATCAAATATTGAGTAAGTGAAGTCCTTAGTAAATGTTGAGGGAGCGGGATCTAACTCGAACGGTAGCGTGTCTGCCTGTGAACCGGTCGGTCGTCTGATCGATCCTTCTCAGTGGACCCATATGAAGTTTGGGCTATTTTCCGTTCCAACCAGTGGAACACAACTGGTTTATCAAAGGCCGTGGTATGTGCTGTCCTGCTGTTTATCGGAAAGAATAGCTATTGTGGCGGCAGCGGGTTTCCTCTAAATACATATGTCAGAATGACCGTATAATTGACGTCCAATAGCAGCTGATATGATTAAAAATGTATGTGCTCTAGCGGCGTCGTTAAATAAAACTATTTTTTTTTTAGTAAATGTTGACTACGTGTTGCCTTTAGCTCAGTCGGTATAGTGTTCGCTTAATGCCCCAGTCACACTGAGAGATTCGACTTATGATAATTTACGATCATCTGCGACTGCAGATCACGGACAATCGCAGACAAAGCGTGCAAAAAGTCACTAGTGGTCGTGGATCGGGGCACGATGGAAATCAGTCGCAGCGAGATTTTAACTCAGTCACATTGAGAGATACTTCAACTTACTACAATTTACGATCGTCTGCGACTGCGTATCGCAGACTATCCTAGAAAAATCGTGCGACAATCACCAGTGGTCGTGAATGGTCTTGGGTGGTGGCACGACCGAAATCATTGGCAGCGAAGTTTTCGAACATGTTCAGAAACCTGTCTCCGACCGATTTTATCGTATTTTGTCGTAGGAAGGTAGGCGATTCTCGTATGATGGTCTTGCTACAGTTACCGGGCGATTGCGCGACTTGGGGTACTGTACGACCGTCGCACGATTATGAATGACCGTCGTACGACGATGCGTGACTAGTTGTGCGCCTAATCGTGCATTGTTACACAATGTCGTTTGACGGTCGTTCAATTAGTCGTGATTTGTCGTGGGGTGAGGTATATCAACAGGGGTAGATTTGGTATTCATACGCTTCACGAATTATTTTCCTATAGCAACGCAGTGAATCATAAAGCTCGTCGTTTTAAATATAAATTGCTATTTAAAAATACATTGTTAAACAAATAAATAAAAATCATGAAAAAATATATTAAATAGTAACTACTTTTAAAGGCGAATGAACATACTAACCTTGCTATGTGCACAGTCTGTGTGGTATTTCTTTATGGTGTGTTTAAAAGAAACAGGGCAGCTAAATCATTTTAGGGGAAATCATTTGCTTATTTTGATACGTAATCAAGTGTGAACCAGCCTCCAACGGGTCTTGAACCACTGTTATCAGCTTGAGAGTCTGACATTCTACCGCTGGCCCACCGAAGATCTCTGTAAGAAACCTAAAAAACACAACATACAAACCTTTCTATAGAAGTCACCCGAGTTATCTACAAAATGGATTATTTATACTTGGCTAGACACATGATTTTGTATGCATTTCCCATTTGGGCTATTTGTCGTTCCAGTAAGTGGTTAAAAACTGATGTATCAAAAGCCGTGGTATGTGGATTCCTGTTTCTGGCAAAACGCATATAAAATATTCTTTGGTGCTAATCAGAAAGAGAAGCCTATGTGGCAGTAGCAGGTTCTCTGTAAAGACCATGAGTACCAAACACCATATATTTGTCACCTTACCAGCTTGGGTTATTTTCCGTTCCCACCAGTGGCCACAACTGGTTCATCAAAGACCGTGATATGTGCAGTCCTGTCTGTGGGACGTTGCATATAAAAGATAGCTTGCTGCTTATCGGAGGGAGTAGCCTGTGTGGCGACAGCGGGTTTCCTCTAAATAAATAGGTCAGAATGACCATAAGATTGACGTCCAATAGCCGAGGATAAGATTAAAATAAATATGCTCTAGAGGCGTCGTTAAATAAAACAAACTTGACTTGTTTGACACCTAATAGTCGCTGAATAAATGTATGTATACTGAAACAAATAATCTCAGTGGCGGATCCAGAAAATCAATTTGGGGCAGGGGTGGGAGCTGTTAAAAAATGTTATTTAAATCGCAAAATGGCCCCTGTATCCGTCACTAAATCCTTGTTTTGTATGCACTCCACGGAACACTAAATATAATGTGAACAATTCCGGCATAACGAGCACTGAAAAGCGGTATGTAGCTCAAACGGTAGTATCTGCCTGTGAAGCTGTCGGTCGTCTGATCGATCCTTCTCAGAAGACCCATTTGCAGTTTGGGCTATTTTCCGTTCCAGACAGTGGTCCACAAATGGTTCATCAAAGCCCGTGTATGCTGTTCTGTCTGTGGGACCGTGCATATAAAATACCTCTTGCTGCTTAACGCCGAGAGTAGCCTATGTAGCAGCAGCGGGTTTCCTCAATAAACATGTCAGAATGACCTTATGATCGACGTCCAATAGCTGATGATAAGATAAAAATCAATGTGTTCTAGAGGCGTCGTTAAATAAAACAAACGTTACTTTAATTCCTGCATGACAAGCACTACCATATACTTAAAATGTTAAGCTCTCGATTGACGACAAACGGCTTGAAAAGTCCATTCCACTAAGTAAATAAGAAAAAAAAAAACAAAAAAAAACGCTAGGTCACAAATATAAAATAGTAAAACATAAAATTATATTTCCTCTTAATAAGAAAATATCAAACCTAATTAGTTATCTAATTAAACTGACATATCGTATGTTCACAAAGTGTTTGTTGGTTGTAATTCCAACATTATTTTCATTTTGATTATGTTTTTATTCCTGTTGATTATTTACATGAAGTTTGTTATTTTGAACAAGTAATTAATCACACGCCGTGTTTTGTGATAACTGTCTAAGTCGCAGAAACTACAAGGTCAAATTTTTCAATAAATAGCTCATCAGTAGGAATGAAAGTTCACTGATTACCTCTTCTCAGACTACAACCTTCGCATTCTGTGGTAAGTGCTCTTATATTTTATATCGTATTATATTTATTTCAGAGACCAGTGGTGAATCTAGGCGGGGGCTCTAGAGTCCCGGGCCCCAACAAATTTAACGATTTTTATAACTTTTCTTTATATCATTAAAATTGCGTGGATTGCATTTTATGAAAGGATTCTGTGGCGGATCTAGGAGTCAGGGGTCCTGTCCTCTACATTTTGCAATTTAAAAAACTTTTAAAAGTTATTATATTCCTCTTTTTTTTTTAATCAGAAATTGGTAGTAGTCTGCCTGCCTGAAATATGTTTTGTAATTAGTATGATTGTATGAAAATATGACTTTATCACATCTTGGTAATTAATCAAACTATATTGTAGTATGTATTGCAATATGAGTTTGTTGTATCGCAATATATTGCAATATGGTTTTAGCCGTATCGCTGCACCCCTAATAATAATAATAATTTTTGTTTAATGTTAAAAAATACGAAGATTCTTTGGGCCCACTAAATCGATTTTCTTCATCCGTCTGTGGGGACGGAATATAGTTCAGTTGGTAGAGCGTTCGCTTGAGTTGCTTTGGTCGAAGGATCAAAACTCGGTGAACTAATTATTCCCCCCCCCCCTCCCAATAACTGATATATCAAAAGTCGTGGTATGTAAGACAGGCTGAGGAAAAATGCACATAAAGGATTATTTGCTGTTAATTGGAAATTATATGGGATTTTCTCAGATGACTACTTCAGCGTTACCAAATGGATGACATAGCCGATGGTTAATAAATCAATATGCTTTGGAGAGGCCATTCAAACAAATAATAATACATGTACAATTATTTTAAAATAAAGTATAATAATAATAATAATAATAATAATAATGCTATCATTGATCACACCAGTGATATAACGTATTTCTAATTAATATTATATTTCAAAAATATATTTTTGTATTTTTATTTTAAATGTATTATGTTATAAAGTTGCTTATGTTGATAAATTATATCTTCCATAAACATCTATCTTAAAAGTAACTTAAGCCAAAACAAAAATAATAATAATGGAAATAGCTAATGTGCATCTTACCTATAGTTCATTGCAATAAAATTGGATTATTTTTCTTTTAGGTACGAAAGAATTTTTGTTTCTATTTTTCTTGACTGACATACGCAGTGACGTCAAGATGTCCAAAGTCTTCGCCATGTTGGTTTTCCTGTTTTTTCTCATAGCCAGTGTTTGTGGTAAGTTAATTAACTCTTCATCATTTTTTGTCATTTAAGATAATAAATATCTTATATTAGAGGTAGAGCGCCTTCCTGTGATGCGAAAAGTCGTGTGCTCGATAAAGGTAAGGACATGTTTTGTTTTTCATTAAATGTTTCGCGAATCCGCCCACGTGTTTACAAAAGTCCCGCTGGAAAAATAAAATATAAGAATTAAAAAAAAAAATAAAAAAATTTCCCACGCCGATACTCACATTCCCGAAAAAATAAAAATATCCATAAAATATTTCCGATGTTTTCTGTGTGAGTAAAATGGACGATTTTGATTAGAAGTGGGGGAATTTGTGACATATATGCATGTGAAATGTCATTGGAGTCGGCCTCAGGTTGCCATTTAAAAAATAATCTCGCAATGTGGGAGAGTTCAGGTTCAGGACGAGAGTTCGACGTGACCATACCAAAATGGCGTCGTACATATTTTTTTCCCTCCTACGATAGCAAATTGGGCTTGAAGTTTTTCTCTTCTTTTTTTCCCCTCCTTCAACACAGATGACCAAACAAAAAATCCGTGAAACATTTAATAAAAAAGAAAAAAACGTAGCCTAATCGATCCGCACAAACATATTAATTCTACAATATACAAAAGTTGAATATGACGCGCATAAATTATAATGGTGTGAAGCCATACTAGTTACGATCTTCCCCAAGATGGTTACGACTACCAGTGTAATATGTTGTGGTATTACATCTCTGTTAACCATGACCCTGACCCTTGTAAGTTTAGCAGCTTAAATATTAAATTTTATTATCCACATGGTTCAAGATCCCACCGTCTGGGTTTGCCTTGGCGTTTTTTTACTCTGGTTATACTCTGGTTAAGAAAGATATCTATTTTCAATAATTAATATAAACTAGAGCAATATAGGTGACATTTTTTAAAAACAGAAACATGCAAAATTTAAGGTTTAAGGTTGGTATCTAAAAATATTAGTACTCAGCATATAAATATTTTGTAGCAAAATGATTACCAACTAATTAGATTCTTTAAATGCTATTTATGTGCCTCATCTGATGTTGTGAGAAAGTTTTCAACATGTGTTATGAAATTATGACATAGAAATAACATTGAAATGCATATACATATATATTGACTTCAGTGACAGTAATGGTTTTGTTTGAATATACTCAACCAAAAAACAAAGTATGCATGTAATCAATAAACCAGACGACATTCATGGCAGAAATTCTGGAATTAAATAACCACACCATTTAGGACGAGATGAGTTTGTGTGTGTGTGTCCGTGAGTGTGTGTATGTGTGTGTGTGTGCGTGCGTGTCTGTGTGTGTTTGTGTGTGTGTATGTGTGTGTATGTATGTGTGTGTGTGTGTGTGTGTGTGTGTGTGTGTGTGCATGTCTGTGTGTGTGCATGTGTGTGTGTATGTGTGTGTGTGTGTGCGTGCGTGTGTGCATGTGTGTGTGTATGTGTGTGTGTGTGTGTGTGTGCGTGCGTGTGTGTGTGCAGTAATATCATAAGTTGCGTACACGTTTGCTGCCAATGGATCATTATTGTTACCATTAAAAAGATATTAAATGTTTCAAAATGCATACTTTCTTTTTTTTGGTTGAGTATATACTTCATTGTATACTCTGTACTCTTTAATTCAAAATACATATCATTCAGTGGCGAATCCAGAAAATCCATTTAGGAGCACCTAAAGAATCATCTGTTTTTTTAACGTTAAAATTGTTTTGTTTTTAAATAATAATTAAAAATAAAAGTTATTTAAATCGCAAAATTTAGGGGGAGGTGCGAGCCCCTGGGGGCCCCACCTGTGTCTGCCACTATTATTATAAAGAATTAACCAATTCCTATCGGATACACTTTTAATTATTTCTCTGTGGGAATTATCAATTTTCTGCTTTACTTGATAGCAATTTGTTATGTGCTGCTAATTTAGGTCACGCTACACTAAATGTAAAGTAAAGTTTGTTTTATTTAACGACGTCTCTACAGCACATTGATTGTTATCTCATCATCAGCTATTGGACGTCAATCATATGGTCATTCTGACATATTTATTTAGAGGAAACCCGCTCCCGCCACATAGGCTACTCTTTCCGATAAGCCGCAAGGGGGCTTTTATATGCACTGTCCCACAGACAGGACAGCACATACCACTGCCTTTGATGAACCCGTTGTGGAAAATAGTCCAAACTGCAAATGGGTCCACTGAGAAGGATCGATCCGAGTATGGTTTTCTGTAGTTGTAATTGAGGTCACGCTCCTTTAAATGTAATACTTTGTACAACTGCATGCATGAAATAGCACTTTTAACATCAGTAAATTCATTTTGTAGGTGACGGCTGGGGAGACGACGGCTTCTATGGAGGAATGGGGATGTATGGTATGGGTGGCTACGGAGGAATTGGGATGTATGGTATGGGAGGATATGGAGGCTATGGGATGTATGGAGGATATGGGATGTATGGAGGAATGGGAATGGGGATGGGGATGGGGATGTATGGTATGGGTGGCTATGGCTTGTTTGGTGATGACGGATTTGGAGATGGTGATTTCGGATTTGGAGGAGATTGGAAGCGATAGAAAAGCCAATAAATTCCGGAGATTCGTCTCATTGTTTCACCGGAAGAATGCAGCTCGTCAAGATGAACTTATGGCCTCGGAGGACCCACATAACATTTTGGCCCATTCTGAGTTACATGTGTTACACTTCAGTCTCTTGTTTTCTCACAAATTAACGTGATCATATAAATCTTTCATTGATAAGAATCCTATTCGGGTGGTCTGCAAAGAGGACAGACATGATATTGTGTTCCATTCTAAGTTACGTATGTTCTGTCTCATGGCTTTGAAAAAATTCAAATTATCATATAAATATTGGATTGGTCATACCTTTATACACAGCAAACATAGCCACATATGTTTCACAAATGAATTGGCGAACACGTTTCACAAATGAATTGGCGAACATATGTTTGACATGTTTAACATACGAGTATTTATTTCCCTAGTCATCAATAAGATGTCTTTATAAAACAGTTGTCCAAAGTAATTAGCAAAGTAGCCTTTGTATGATTCAGAAAGGTATAATGGATATTTAAAAAATGAAATTATATATCTTCGTTTGCAACCAAGATGGTGTCCATAGCAACAGCAAAACATGTAAATATCTGCAGACGCATTCATTGTGCGTGTCATTAATGTACCTTTAACATTTACAGGATAAACATCCTTTTATCATAATATTATGTTTAACGTACGTTTGAAACGTATGCTAGTCAATGTCAAATAGAAATAACAAACAGTCTAAACATTGTTTTCGTAATCTTACAGTGTATTACTTTATGTGTGTTACATTAGCCAGGAATGGGTCTGTCAACCATTTAATGTTTTGTACTTTTTTATAATAAAATAACTATTGCAGATGTTAGTGTTCGTGTTAAAATTCAATCACAATTGCCAAACACGTAATTGTATACAATGTATTGTATATAAATACGCTTTTCACTATGGTTTGTCCTTCACATTGCAATGGAAAGTGAAGTGTTTTTTCCCAAACTTGCTATGTGGAACCATGACCTGCGCAGCCGTTTATATACAGGAGGGGAGGGGGTGAGGGGGGCAAGAGGATAGGGGCACCATCAGTCATTTGAAGGGCGTCTACAACGTACTCAATAAAAGTGGCGTAGCTTCCATTGAGGCAATGAGGCAACTGCCTCACTAGATTTGTTTGCAGAAAAAAATTAATATGATTAATATTATAAAAGCTGATTAAAATACGAGAAATAAAAACCTTTGTCAATGTTTGCCTCACTAGAAAAAAGAACCAAGCTACGCCAATGAATAAATGTGAATATTGTCGCCAAAAAGGGCGCTGCGAATTATGGTAGGGGGGGACCGAATACACATCTTGCCCTCCCTCCCCGGCTACACAGGCCCTGACTCCATGTGACGACAATTTAAGAATAAAATAAAGAGAATATTTCATAATCACCAATGGATGGATAAGACCATAGGTGATAAAATCCTGAAAACTCTTCCAGACATTACTGAAAACTCTTCCAGACATTAATGAAAACTCTTCCAGACATTAATGAAAACTCTTCCAGACATTAAGGAAAACTCTTCCAGACATTAAGGAAAACTCTTCCAGACATTAAGGGAAACTCTTCCAGACATTAAGGGAAACTCTTCCAGACATTAAGGAAAATGTCCTTGTCATACAATTTAAGTGTTCAACTTCTAAATAAAAATACAACAATGTTTGTTTTTTTAATTGTTATTTAATTTATACAGATTTCAGTAATACAGACAATATAAAATTCAGTTTTATATAGAAATATAGATTTTTTTACTAGAAATGAAAACATATGAGTATCGGACAAAACAACGCACACAATGAACTGTGTGATTTTCAGATATTTCAAAATGTCAAATTCGTAAGGGACAGTAGCCGATATTTATCCTTTTGCTGGGTGGTCGTTAAAGGCATACTCCCACGGAATTTAAGGGTCTTTTTTCTCTAAATATTGATTACTAATGAAATTTACATGCATTTGTGATACTAGATTTCGCTTTCATATCACGCAAGGCGTTTTAAATGAACCATGGTATAGGGAATTCCATGCCGAGTCGATCGATTATTTTCACATTTAAAAATTAGAATTCTTCAAATTTCTAGAATTCAAGAAATGTTTTGCAGCTACAGAAATATTCGGACATTTCAAAAGAACGTCTAATGTGGTGAATATCCGTCACGTGACTCGAAATATATACGTCACACCTCTTTCAGCGGAAAAACTTATTTGTCCGTGAGCATAATTCATTATTATTTTTAAAATATTGATGATAAGCGAGTTGAGGTGGTTATGTAAGTAGATGAATGAAGTATTTCTATGGACAAATCAAATGTTTATATTTAAAATTGGTTCTTTGTTTGGAAATTAATTAGGTCAAAGATCCGCGGGAGTATGCGTTTAAACTAAACAACCGTACAATCAATCAATCAGTCAGTCAGTGAGTCAGTGAGTGAGTCAGTCAGTCAGTGAGTCAGTGAGTCAGTCAGTCAGTGAGTCAGTGAGTCAGTCAGTCAGTCAGTCAGTCAGTCAGTCAGTCAGTCAGTCAGTCAGTCAGTCAGTCAGTCAGTCAGTCAGTGAGTCGGTCGGTCGGTCGGTCGGTCGGTCGGTCGGTCGGTCGGTCGGTCGGTCAGTCAGTCAGTCAGTCAGTCAGTCAGTCAGTCAGTCAGTCAGTCAGTCAGTCAGTCAGTTAGTCAGTCTGTCTGTCTGTCTGACTGTCAAATTACTGAATAACCCAGATAATACATTTAAGTGCAACAGCACTAACCTGACCGTGTGAACCAGTGGAATGGTGCATTAGCATGACATTTTTGTACAGAAACGCTGTTAGGTCGATAACTATTTTTAACTCAATAAAAAACTGCTAAAATGTCTATAAGGAGTAATTTTTCTTAAGACGTTTCTATTAAAATGTGAAATACCGATGTTTAATAGATGTTACTAAACTCCGCAAAGTGTAATAACACAATCATTTAATGTGTCAGAGCGAATAACTCCGTGACGTCACTATTACTGTTACCCAGCGGTGCAAAGGATAACGTATATATATCACTGAGATTTATATGCGATCTTGACATTAGGTCGTATGCCTAGACTGTCTGCTTTTTAATTTCTAAGGTGTTTTATGAGGTGAAGGAAATTAATGGCGTTATAAGACCAGAAGGTAATTAATTGTTGTGTAGGACCAGAAGGAAATTAATTCTGGTATAGGACCAGAAAGAAAGGAAATTAATTGTGGTATAGGACTATAAGGAAATTAATTGTGGTATAGGACCATAAGCAAATTAATGCTGGTATAGGACCAGAAGGTGGTGATATAGGAACAGAAGGAAAGGAAATTAATTGTGGTATAGGACCATAAGGAAATTAATGCTGGTATAGGACCAGAAGGAAATTAATGCTGGTATAGGACCAGAAGGAAATTAATGCTGGTATAGGACCAGAAGGAAATTAATTGTGGTATAAGACCAGAAGGAAATTAATGCTGGTATAGGACCAGATCGAAATTAATGCTGGTATAGGACCAGAAGGTAATTAATTCTGGTATAGGACCAGAAGGTAATTTATTGTGGTATTGGACCAGAAGGAAATTAATTGTGGTATAGGACCAGAAGGAAATTAACTGTGGTATAGGACCAGATCGAAATTAATTGTGGTATAGGACCTGAAGGTAATTAATTGTGGTATAGGACCTGAAGGTAATTAATTGTGGTATAAGTCCAGATGGAAATTAATTGTAGTAATTGATTGTGGTATAGGACCAGATGGAAATTAATTGTAGCAATTAATTGTGGTATAGGACCAGATGGAAATTAATTGTAGCAATTAATTATGGTATAGTACCAGATGGAAATTAATTGTAGTAATTAATTATGGTATAGGACCTTAAGGAAATTAATTGTAGTAATTAATTATGTTATAGGACCTTAAGGAAATTAATTGTGGTGTAGGGCCAGATGGTAACTAATGCTGGTGTAGACCCTACTGAATAATGCACAGCTGTTGGTGACAAGACAAACGACTTGTTCTCCATTCAGCTCCAATGTCGCATTGTGCTCTTTCCGTCTCAGTTTCTAAACTTAGTACCTGAAGTACTATCGCCTGTGCACACTATACTGTCTGACATTAATTAGGACCTCAAGTGTGAAAACAGAGAGTCCTCGTGTTTTGTAATAACGTATTCAAAAAAAAAAAAAAAAAGATAACGCATCGATCTTTTGTAAACTCTTTTTTTTTTTTAAAGTCGTCTCCGACAACAAAAATAATATATGATTGCGTTAAAATGAATATTCTAAACAATTAAATACATGACAAGTAATGTTTACATGTAAATGTCAAAACAATGTGAAACAGATAAATATACCTACTCTTTAGAAACTTGGAACAGTCTGCAAGAACGTCCCTCAAAAAATTTATATATATATATATATATATAACAGCACACAAATAATAACAACAACAATAACAACAATAATAATAATAGCAAAAACAATAACAATAATAATAATAGCAGCAACAACAACAATAATAATAACAACAACAATAACAATAATAATAGCAACAACAAGAATAATAACAATAACAATAATAATAATAGCAACAGTAATAATAACAACAACAATAATTGCTAGTTTAATATTTATTGACAAATCAATAATTGTTTTATTTAGTGGAGGGGGGGGTGGCAATAATATCACGCAGATTCATCGGATTCTTTAACGTTAAAAAATTAAAATAATATAATAATTTTAATTTGTTTAAATGTTATTTAAATCGGAAAATTTAGGGTTGGGGACTCCTTCCCCTACGACTCATATTCACCGCCGGTTTCTACTTCTTCGTTTAACTGACAGGGCATTCAGTTTATATTAAGCACACTGTCCAACCCATTAATATGTATCTCAGCAATGGCGAAAGGACTGACAGCTGCTTCCCGATAAACTACTAATAATGAAATTTGCTGTATAGTAAGTCCTCTATTGAAATAATTAATTAATAATATAAATAATAATAACTGACACGCAATGTCAAGACTGGGCACGGACCAGAAACAGCTCTTCTTTTAGTACGCCTAAAAGACTCGTCCAATGTTTATGATCTTTCTTCACAATAACGTCTAATAGAATTAGAGAGCGTACTTCAATTTTGAAATAGCCAGTATATCATTCCCCGTTACGAATCTTGACAGTCGTGGGCTGACACACAATATATTTTCGCAGAGAAGTATAATTTACCGAGTTCGCATGTTATTATCATTAGTTCACCTTTTAAACAAGCTTTTATTGCGGATGACTTCTCGGAAACCACTTTGCGGCCATCACTCAAAATAGATGCTCGAGTCAATTGATTGGAAAAGGTATATGGCGGACGATTGGGGGTATTTCGGAAGATATACTGCTGGAAATAGTGAACTGACTGAACCACTGCCGCAGATAAATGATATATGGCGTGAGACCTAACATTGTTGAAGAGAGGGCACAGCGAGAGTTTATCAGCCAATCAAATCTTATCTTGTTTAAATTATGTATTTAAATTGAGATTATTATTACCCTCATCATCATCATCATTAACAATATCTTCACCACCAGCACCACCATCAGTACTACAACTACTACTACTACTACTACTACTACTACTACTACTACTATTACTACTACAACAACTACTACTACTACTACTACTACTACTTCTACTGCTACTACTGCTACTGCTGCTGTTGCTGCTGCTGCTACTGCTGATACTACTACTACTACTACTACTACTGCTTCTGCTACTACTATTGTGTTGTTGTTATTATTATCATTAATATTATATTATTATTATTTAACACTTGGATTCTTAATTGCAAAAAAACTAAAGTTTGTTTTATTTAACATTGGTTTTTATCTTATCATCGGCTATTGGACTTCAATCATATGGTCATTCTAACATATGTATTTAGAAGAAACCCGCTTCCGCCACATACTACTCTTTCCGATAAGCAGCAAGGGTCTTTTATATGCACCGTCCCACATACAGGACAGCACATACCACGGCCTTTGATAAACCAGTTGTGGACCACTGG
>JAULBS010138278.1:0-12893 GCA_032355785.1 Symmetromphalus regularis | reverse complement strand
CAATATTTACAAAAATGGAATAGTGATAAATTTAATTCATCTAAAGGTATTAACTACAGAATGTTTAAGTATGAATTTAATTTAGAAAATTATTTGGTTAACTTGTCAACCAAGAATGCTAGAATAGTATGTAAACTTAGAACTGGTAATGCCAAACTCCCTATAGAAACTGGTAGATGGTTAAACATTAAGAGAGAAAACAGAATATGTATTTTATGTAATACAGATAATGGTCATTAGTTTCATTATATTTTCAATTGTACATCTTTATCTGTTGATAGAAATTAGTTTATACCAAGTGACTTTTGAAATAGACCCAGTGCAATTACATTTTATCATTTATTTTTAACAGCTAAGAAATCATTTCTGTGTAAAATATGTACATTTTTGCAAATTATTATAGAGAGTCAATCTCCCGGGTTAATATATTAAAGTTATAGTATGTCCTGTACCACTACAATAACTACTTTCTAAATGTGTTATATTATATTTGGGGAATAAAAATTCTTGTCTTGTCTTTAAAAAATATTAGCATGGGAGAATGATCCCAATTCCGCAAACAACTTATTTTAAAACAATTATGAAAGAACGACTACTTTTTATTCTGTTTCAAAAATTAACTGTGATGCTGTTTGTTTATTGTTCATGTTTATTTATTATACTGTATTTTGCTTAAATTTATTGATAATTGTAAATCACCTTTTCACACCGATTTGTTTTACAATATTTATTATAATTTAACCACAACATGACATCCAATGACCAGTATTATCTTTTGTACTGAAGGATCGTTAAATGAAATTATATTTTATCTTACCCACAGGCATGCATTACCAAGGATTATAACCACAAGAATAGATATTTAATTATCATTTGAGGTTTTTTTCTTTGCATTAATTACCTGTTCTTGCATTTGATTTTTCTTCTGGGTCTACGTTTGTGTCTGTATTTGTGTCTGCGTCTGTGTCAGCATTTGTGTCTGCGTCTGTGTCTGCATTTGTGTCTGCGTCTGTGTCTGCATTTGTGTCTGCGTCTGTGTATGTCTCTGCGTCTGCAATTGTATCTGCATTTCCGTTTGCGTCTGCATTTTCGTTTCGCTGTTTGGGTCTTTTTCGTTTTCTCTTTACACAGCATATCTGAGCTTCTGTTTTCGAGGATTTCCCTTCACACGGTTTTCCTCCTCCAGCGGGTCGTGGGTTTGCACAGTTTCTGTAATACGTAGTTATTTCACGACAGTCTTCATCACAGGAACCAAATGTGGAGAAGTACCAACGTGTCCATTGACCATTTACTAAAACCAAAACATATTTTTTTTTTTTTAACGGTGTTTCGTCATAGATCTATATAAATTACTTTTTCTTCTTTTTACACAGATTTGTGATATTTGGAAGGTAAATCGTTCAAATATAGCGTAGGCGAAATATCATCCTTTTTCATACTTTTTATTTGAAGACAAATCTACCTAACCTGTCTGTCACCAGAAATTTTGGAAAGGGAATTCAAAACTAGTTTAAAGATTAGACGAGTGTTTAACGTTGCATACGAACACATTATAATGGGGTGGGGTGGGGGGTGAGGGGCAAATCTTAGAATAGTGTGAATGTTTTGATTGTTTATTTATAGTGAACTCCTTAAAATATTTCTCTGTATAATTAAATTTTTCTAAACATCTGTCGAATCACGTCATCTGGCGATGTTGTAACTTAGGGATTGAAATATCCTGTCAATTGGAACACCCTCCCCATTTGTGATGCTTCTCCCCCACGACACTTTTTGGAGAGGGGGAAGGCCTGTGACCCACGCACCCTCCACCCATTCAATTACAGGAAGTGGTTTTCGCTCATTATTCTACTTTATGAAAAGAAAAGAAAAAGTAAAGTTTGTTTTATTTAACGACGCCTGTTGACACATTGATTTTTATTTGATCATCAGCTATTGGACGTCATAAGAAAAGAAAAAAATGATACACATTCGTAAAATGAATAAAACCAATTTAATAAAGTAATGTTTTAATAAAACGTGACCGTAAATGGCCTACACTAGTGTCTGTAGTGGGCGAAACACATTTTTAAGAAAAGAGTTTATTGATATTTACCGGCATGAATTCACATGTGTGTATATAATGTAATGGTGTTTGCTTTGTTTATTTAGTTTAAAACACATACAAACAAATAAAAAATAAAAACCTCTTAAAATGGTGGTAAGAAAAAAGAATGTCTTACCAGGACAAGTTGTAGTTATTTCGCACACCTCAGTTCTATTGCTAGAAGAACTTCCTAAACATGGTTGTCCTGAATATCGAGGTCTCGGGTTGTTACACTCTCGTTTCTTAAACACAACTCTCGTTCCAATTCCACACGTGACACTACACATGTCAGTCAGAATCGTCCAATCACTCCACCCACCGTTCACCTGTCCTGTGAGCAATCACATGATATTGTGCAGTACAGTACATTAAAAGAAATAAGTCTGGGCGCTGGGTTACTTTTTAGGGATCCAAATCAACAGGCCCGGTTATTCAAATTGTGGTCAGGTAACCATGGAATAGATTATTATTATTATTATTCATGTCATTTTTATTTTTTATTTTCTCCAGAAACAAAATCATAGCCAGCATTATTATAATTATGTATTTATTTTTCTTCAGAAACAAATCATAGCCATCTTACAACCACATTTAACGAATGTTTTTACCGTTCTATTTTTTTTTTTTAATTGTTTAATGATATTTACCGGTATGAATTCAGATGTGTCCATATAATGTAATGGTGTTTACTTTATTTATTTATTTAATCTATATATATTAGAAGACAACAAAATTAAACAAGTAACGTGGTCTAATGTGTGAATTTTATAAACAAACAAAATCATAGCCAGCATTATTATAATTATGTTTTTATTTTCCTTCAGAAACAAAATCATAGTCGTCTTACCACCACATTTGACGGATGTTTGACATATTTTTGTAGTTGTGCTAGTGGGCTTTCCCTGACACCGTTTTCCACCATGCTGGGGTAGTGGTTTGTTACACTGGCGTTTTCTGTTCACAGTTTGTTTTCCATAACCGCAAGTAACGCTACACTTCCCAATATGTTCTATCCAGTCACTCCACCCACCATTAACTGCAATAGAAGAAAGAAAGGATTGTTTATTTGATGACACTCCAGCACATTGGTTAATAAGTGGCAAAGTGATGTTTCCAAATCAAATAAGGGTTTAACTTACAGAAGTTTTTTAAAAAATCTAGTGTTTAAAACTTATTTTAATATCCTTGATACAAACATGAGCAATATATTTTTTAGATTTCATACATATCTAATCATTACTTGCATGCTGAAACAGGAAACTGGAAATTCATTTTACATGAAAACATAAAATGTATCGTTTTTGTACTACAAATGATCTTGGTGATGAATTTCATTATTTATTTATTTGTACTAAATTTTCAGATGAAAGATGTAAATACAAATATATATAAATTAAAACACCTTTTAATTGTAAAAATATTGGAACGCTTCCAAAATCATGTACATTTATAACTATCTTCAAGAAATAATTCTGGGCTATCGGAGGTCATACATTGGTCAGAATAAATAAATACAAATCAGTGTGAAAAGCTGATTTATATTATTTAATATATACAATATCAACATAAATATATATTGTAAACAATATAATATATATCACTAAGATAAAAACAATTTTTACATTAAAAAACATTAATAAACAAAACAATTGTAAATACATATTCAAGAAATTAAGAATGAAAAATAAATTTAAAGTAAAAACCAGTTTTTTTTAAAACATTGACAATGAGATAATGACGGACATGATTGTGGCAAAGTTATATTTTGTTTTGGGATCCTAGTTCACAAAAGTGTTCAGTTACCGCCACATCGATTACTCTTTCCGATTAGCAACATTATATTTGTTAATCCATTATATTTGCTTTACCACAGACAGGACAGCACATACCACGGCTTTTGATAAACCAGTCATGGACCACTAGCTGGATTGAAAGACAGCCAAAATGGGATCGAGAAAATCCAACTATAACATATATATATATACATGGCATGTGTTGTCCAGTCTGTGGAAAAGCACTTTTAAAATATGTCTTGCTTCTAATCAGAAAGATTAACCAATGTGGCAGTATCAGGAATTATCTAAAGACCATTAGTCCCAAAACGCCATGTGTCTGAATAAACAGTGTGCTGGTCTCTCGTCAAAGAAACAATGCTTTCCTGTTCTATTGCTTACTTTTAATGCAGTCATCTCCAATACAGTTTACTACCTTACGTTCAGTGATGCTGCCATAGCAAGTACTACTCTTAGACTTAGATTTAACGCAGTATCTTGTTTTATTTAGTATTTGCTGGCATGATGAGGTACATCTAGAAATGGCGACGTGTGAGCTCCACAGGGACCAAACACCAAAGTCTGAAATGTAATGTATATGTTCACTTTAAGTATAAGTCCTCTTTAATTCAGAGAGACTTAAAGACTGACAGACATACCTACATAGATAGATAGACAGAGAGAGAGAGAGAGAGAGAGAGAGAGAGAGACAGAGACAGAGACAGAGAGAGAGACAGAGAGAGAGATAGCCTTATATACTTACCAAAATCTGTATACAATGTATATATGAAGTGATATTGTCTACAGTTACCTTAACTTTTTTTTATGTTTTCATTAGAATTCTCAAGGAAGATGGCTATTTTAAATTACCAAATTATAATTTAAAAAAAAAATTGTTTAAGGAATGATCACAAAACAAAAAGCAGAAGAACGGTAAACAGGCTGAATCATGTGTGTTTGAGGAAAACACTATGCACTTTTTCCTATAGGATTAACATGGGAAGTCAGAAACTCTTAGTGACAGCGTGGCAAGAGGTGTTAAAAACTTGGTTTCCATCAAGCTAAAATTGAACGAGCTAACAGATGAATTTGAAGTGGCGAGATGGGAGAGGGCACCATCCATGTACTATATAAAATAATATAGAAAGTGAATGCATCAATGTTATGTGTAAAGACAACAGGTTTATACAATTTTAAACTTATTTTTGGAATATAGACAAAGCCCAGGCATTATGCAAACAAAATGTTTGTAATCTGTAAAGGTACGGGTCATTTGTAAACACAATGTTTGTCAAAGAAACATGTATAGACTTGTCTATAATTTTGCAGATTCTTAAATATGTTTCAACTGGTAGTAAATATATGAAGGCAGGATGTTTCATACCAACAGTCCAAAACTGGTTTATCAAAGACCATGGTATGTGTTGTCGTGTCTGAGAGAAAGAGCATATAAAATATCCCTTCCTGCTAATCAGTAAGAGCAGCCACATTACTGTGGCAGCAGCAGCTTTGTCTCTCATACTAGCACTAATCTATGTTCTGATATGAATTTTGTTCCAATGCCCCTGAGCTAACAAACAGTACTACGTCAAGTGGTTGCATCGGTAAAGAACTTCAGTTCCTAGATACTAACCACCAATATTTTTTTAGCTAATCAGTAGAATACAAAACGTATATTATTGACTATATGTAGTTATATTTTCCTTCTGGCATTTCCATGTAACCCAAAATAAGTAGGGAATATTTGAACTCTAATGTCAATAACCATGGAAAGAAACGTGATCAAGATTTGAAAAGAAGTGAAAATTACTATTGCCAGCACTAACAGCAGATCTTCTTACAATCGATACACGTGTGGTACATCATCAGCCAATGTCAATGACGTTCAAGACATTTGGAAGATGTTGGGATCTGGAGTATGCCATGGATGATCCATGCATGTTTTCAGAAACACGGTGCTTTTACTGGTTATTAATGAATGCATTAAACATAAACTCCAGTTTCACAAGCTGTACCCATTTTATCTAATCAGGTCTTCTTTCTGACATTAACATTTCAAGGTAATGTCGTGTGACATCAATGCTTTTACTTTGCCATTAACAAGTATTTCTCTAAATATAACAGTTTCTGCTCTAATCAAGGAATTGTTCGTAACGATGACACTGCATACTGTTTTCACTATTAACTTACATATGGTTGTGGAACATGTTTCTATTTAGATGAATCTAGTTTACTAACACGTGTGTAGGGCCTATCTCAATAAGGACAAATAACTGGACCAATAGTACAGTGGTTAACATATGGGACATGTGTCTGGTAGGTACTGGGAACAAATTTCAGTGAAGGCATTATATTTTTAATCTCACTATCCGCTCGAAAGTTGATTGAGTGCTCTGTAAGGCTCTCTGGGTAGGTGTATACCCTTACATTGACCAGTGATCCACGATTGGTTTATTAAAGCCCATGATATGTGCCACCCTGTTTGGGGAATAGTGCATATAAAATATTCTTTACTGTATTGATAAGAGTAGCCGCATTAGTGTGACAGCAGCGGGTTTCATGTCTACTACTAATACTAACTTGTTTACTGGACAGACCACATAGGAAGCTGAGATGTGTTACTAGGACAACGTGCTTGAACCTCAATTGGATATAAGCATGTAAATAAATAAACTAACAGGAACAAATACCTAATTCTGTATATAGCTCGGGGTAAATTAATATAATTTGTTTAGCATCTCAAGGGAAACACGGTTTTTGTCGTATTAATCAAATTGGTGAAAATGCTTCAGAAATCCAATTCTGTATCTACTCTCTCAAGAAATAGGAGGGAGGGGGAACACAAAAAGAACCGAAAACGTCACTTTCATTACACTAACGTTATGATTAGTCTAGACTGTACTCAAAACTGCGTTCCATATCATATACATGAAGACAAGTACTCTCGATCGCTTGCTTGTCTGTTTTTGGGGTCTTACGCTAAATAAATATAATGTGAACACGCCTTTGATGTAGAGAACAGGAAAGGACATATTTCGAACAATCGAGAACGTAGTGCCACTTCTTTGTAGCACAGCACCGTATACACAACAACCTTTGTTACTCATGGCGTTGCCAGAGGTTCAGCTTAGGCCAAAAAAACAAACACTTGCGTTTCCTATTACGAAAATAACTGAAAGGTACGGAATAAGCAACCGGAAACGACCGAAAATTACTGAAAGTACGACTTACAATTTTAAAAAGTTTAGGGTCGGCAGTTTTTAAGTAGTTCGGGCAGGTTACCGGAAACACAAGTGTTTAGAGGTTTTTTGGCCTTAGCAATTCTAATTATTTTAGTTATAGAAATGATTTTATCTTGTTTTGTTCTTCTGAAAAGTTGTACATGAAGATAAACACAAACGTTAAGACGTATACTATAATGTGCTGTATTAAACTCTTAACATTCAACAATGATAGTAAAAAAACAATTACAGTAGAAAGAACATCTAGGCCTGTGGACTGAAGAGAGAATGCTGCTTAGCAGACGCTGGCTACGCAATAGTAACACAAGTGATTGTCACTTTGATTATTGAGCAATACAGAAATGACACAAATTAATTTTGAATAACTGCATCTAATTAGAGTAAGTAATTTGGTAAGTGATCTTTAGTAATTAGATAATTTGATTTACAACCAGAATATCTAGTCAGATATATCAATTTAAAGTATCAATATTAAATGTTATTGTTTATAAACATGGCCTGTGACAATTTCAATATGCATTATTTATTATAAATATGTTTCTGATATGACATATCAAAGAGCACTTGTGAACTGTGTGCAGTCCACAAGCCTAGTCATTGTCTCTCCTATATGTGTTATTTACTATGACTGTTAAATGTAATTCTATCACAGTGAGCATGTTGACTTCTGTTTTCTATTCATATTCAATAAAACGGAAGAACAAGAAGATAAAAGACAACAATAACGTCATTAGTGACTTACGTTTCAACGTTGAAACTTACATCCTAAACAGCCACCTCCAACGCACCCTACTTTGGTTATTTTGGTGTTGTTACCATCGCATTTATTACCAAAAAAATGTGGTTTAGGCATCACGCATGTTCCTTCGTAATACAATAATTGAAAGCAATGTGTTGAACATTCACCACTCCGAATTAAACGCCAATTTCCCCATCGTGCAACTAAAATTCAGAAAAAAGTAAACTTTAAAATGAAGAAGACAGACATTTTTTTTTTAATGAGGCACTTTTACCAGAGGAGCTCGAAGTACCTCAAAGACATGGGACCAGGTCATGGGTTAATACGGCACTGAGAGCTTCTGTTGCAGGTGATTTAGTCTGAATTAGCAATATTTGAAATCCAGTAGCCGATGATTTGATTAATAAATCAGTGTGTTCCAATACTGTAGAAAAAGGGGGCGGGGGTGAGGGGAGCAGGGAATCCTTAAAACAAAGGATAACTGTCCTATACTAACACGGACACGCCCTCTCACACCCACACACTCTCTCTCGCTTTCACACACACACTCTCACGCGCTCTCACCGTCTCTCTCACCCACACACTCCCTCTCTCTCACTCACATACAATCAGAAGCACACCACACTTCTCTCACACACACAAACGGGATAGCGCGCGCACACGCACACGCACACACACACACACACAAACCATAATAGTAGCTTTAAGATTAATTAATTTTATGACTTGTTTGTTGAAATGTATTGCATTTAAAATACTATACTCACAGTTACGTGCTGAGAACAATATGTAATAGAAGTCATATACTACCAGAAAAATGATAATTAAAACTGGGAGTTACTTAAAAGTACATCTAACAGTCCTAATAATATTTATGTTGAAATACAAAGTATATCAAATTAATTCCAAACTACATATTGTTGTCGATCAACGTAATTTACTATAGTAGTTTCGGAAATAGAATACAAATGATTTTCGTCGATTATTTCTTTCATAGTAAACCGACAAGTAAATATTTTATAAATATATATTTAATGACACTACCTAATTTATTCTGTACTTGTTTTGTCTCTTGTTGATGTACAAGGTGGTGTTTACTTTTGAAATTATAAGAGATATTTTATCAAATTATATGAGATATTTGAGCAAACATATTTTAGCTTTAGTGGCACAGTCGTTAAGCTGTTGGCAGGTAAATACTAGGATCAAATCCGAGTTGCAACATGGGGTTTTAATTTGCATACCGGCTCCAACCCAGAGTGATCTGCAAGGCTCAACGGGTTGGTGTATACCACTTGCATCGACCATTTGTCCACGTAAATGACTATACTGAGATACACAGAACATAAAATATAGCTAACCTTTACAGAATGACTGGTGCAAATTAGGTGTTATTCCACTAAGCTTGTTGAAGCCCAAGACATGGTAACAGTACTCAGAACTAGGTTTGCTTGCTACATTAGTCCACTCTTTGAAAAATGTATAACTAATGCCAACAGTGTATATGTAGATTCCTTTTTTTTTTGCTCTGTCTGCCTCTGGGACAGTTCTGACTTTTTCTGCATTGGATTCCCCATCTGTCATAAGCATACCAACATTCTTTACAAGTGGCCTGTCACCATGTTCAGGAGAGAACATTTTCCTCATGACTTTAAGACCATCAGCCGTGTTAGTTCTGCTTCCAACATAATACGTAGCCCGGTCAACAGCACTGAGGAGGTTTGTCTTATTTGGGTATGTGTCCAAATGGAATTCGATTGTTGGAATACTGCCGAACGTCAACATGCCAACTCTAACACGTCCTCCATCAATGTCAAAAACAGTTAAGAAGTCCATCACGACATTCAATAATATACGTACTTTCGAATGTGCCACACTTCCAGAATAATCCAGAACAATTACAAGATCCATCTCAACATCACTGCAATCTATTCAAAATAGACAGGACACATGATAATATCCATTATATTTGGAAATGGATTTTAAAACAGGCGAATTACTTCAGCTTTGTAAATAATTATTGGTTAATTATTAATGTAAAATAATATGTACCAGTATGTAGTATGGAAATACAGAAGCAGCGTTCAAATATTATTTTTTGTACAAAAACAAATATAACAAAATAATTCAATTTTGTAAATACACATTTGTTATAAATACTTGGATTGGACCAAATGATATCAAGTGACTTAAAAAAACAACGTTCATAGATACGTGAACCTCAGTTTTGCACCATTTCGGACTATAATCGAAACTACTTCATGAATTATGTTAACAAGGAATCACTAAGTTTCTATTTTTAAACATCAAACGTTGACGTCAAATTTTTTTGGAGATTTTAATTTAGAAACCTTTGTTTTTCACATATAACGAAATATGAGCTTGGTCCCGTTTAATTTCACACATATCGTCACTGTCGACACATTTACCTACTTTCACAATTACAAAACCAGTGAATATAACAGGAAAATGCGACATATCGGTTTCATTTATCCCTGGTAACACTGAACACACTTTGTCGATGTAAAATATGTCATCACATGGAATTTTCATGCTTAAAATTTGATAACTGTAATTTCAACACCGTAATCGGAAATCCACCTTCATAAAATGGCGCCCGTTCACAAATTTATAGATAAATATTCATACACCAACCTCTTCAAAAAAAGCACATTTTACTAAACAAAAGAATTCATTTTATTTGTTTATATTATCGTTTACATTCACTCAAATAACTATTAACGTCATTTGTTTATGTTAAATTATGAATGTGCCGGGCTGATATTGACATTTAATGCAATAATTGTGAAGAATCGGTATTTTTTTACGGGAAAAAAAGAACACCAAGGACGGGGTTTCCCTAAAGGTGTGTATGAATTTCGCGTTAATGAAATAGTAAATAGGTGGACAAAATATTTCAATGTTTTTTTTTTTAACCTTTGTATTAATGACAAAGTTATACATTTGGAATTATAAAAATTGAACTTTACACACTTTGATATGAACTGTTTGATGTTTAACTTTCTTAAAAAAGCAAAAATAACAATCGAGTCTTCGGAATACCCTCACAATGTGGTCTACTTTTTCGTTCTTTCCTTTCTTTTTTGATGTATCCTTTTCTCTCCGTTTTTAGTTTGCAGAAATTTAATAAATATATGTGCATACAAAATGTCTGTTTTCTTCTCTTTCTGTTGCTGTCTGTATGGCAAATGCATATTTTATTTTGTTTGAATTTGCGCGCGTGCTTTTTTCTATTTGTGTGTGTGTGTGTGCGGGTGGGTGCGTGCGTGTTTGTGTGTGTGTGTGTGTGTGTGTGTGTGTGGGTGGGTGTGTGGGTATGTGTGGGTGTATTGTTGTCATTCCGGCATAGTTATAAGTTTGCATCGGACATTGTGATATCGTCCTTGAATGTTTGATATTTTAATAGATGCAGAAACTGACAATGAACTGAAATGGATATAATATAAAACGTTACTGAAATGGATGGATTGCGAAATGTGTTAAAGTCATAATAGTCACTTACTTGAAGTAATTATTCGAATTCCGCAAGAAATAAATGAACCATGTGCAAAGGGGAGATACATATGTAATTTTTCTTGTGTTGTAGACAAATTCTACCATTGATTAAAGGACCTCTGTTCAGGTTCAGTGATATATTTAAAATTATTTCATTGGCTTGTTAATTTTGTAGATGTATCTAATGTATATAAAAAAAAATGTCAGAATTTTGAGCTGGACGTAACCGGTTATGCTATCGGACTCGTGGCTCGTAGGTACTGGGATCAAATCTCAAGTCCTGAACAATCTTTATTGTTACTGGTGAGGCCTACACTAGTTTTCATAGAAAGCACGAAATGACAACACTCATTTCTGTCATGGTGGATTTCACCGGATGTTTTCAACCAGCATTTTAACAATAAATACAACTTTGTACTTCCTTTCTGATATACGTAAACTAATGATAAATGGCCACCTGATAAAGTTTGTAAACATTTATTTATTTATTTTGTCGTTCTTAGAAGATGTCCTGTCGTAACTGTTATGGGGCACGAAAAGTGAACTCAGCACTGTATATGAACTTGTCTGTGTAAACCAAATGGATGTGGAGGTGGTATTCTTTTTTTTTTTTTTTTTTTTACATGTCCCTTATCTGGTCCATTGACTAGTTGTGAATACATTTTTCATTTTTAAGAAATCCGTAACAATATATTAGACTCAGGTGGGAGTCCTGTATTTTTACCCTATGCACACCCACACACACACACACACCAGCACTCTTCCTTAACATTTTTGTGTAGGAGCCAGATGGCGCCTGGTTTAATTTTTTAGGCGCCAAAAAGGATATTTAGGAGCCACATTTTGTGTGTGTGTGTGTGCCTGTCTGTCTGCCATCTCTTTGACAGTGGTGTACGCAGTATTAAATTTTATTGTAAGATCGTCGTGAGTACATTCAGATTGTTTGGCACGCTGCATATCCATCACCTTCAATAATGGCCCTGAACTATCCAAGCACACATCCCGACACTGACATGTCAACCGCTGTTGCAGTCCTGCACCGATGCAAATGTATTTTGCATAACAGATTTACCGTTCGTGTAAAATTGTCTAAATAAGGTTTCTATATAATTTTTTATCGGAGTACAAGCAACTGAGGGCTGCACAAATTGCGCGAACGATCGTTTCGTTCGCGCGGGGATCCCGCAGATTCGTCCTTGCATAACCCATTTTTGGTTTGCACAAATTTGTTACAGTTGTCACCATTTGCATTGCATATTTCCCTCGATCGTTTCCGACGGACCGTATACATATGGAAAATCATTTTGTCAGAGACTTGATGTCGAAGGAAAAAGTCGAGGGAAACCGAGATCTCGTTCGGCTTTGCTTCGTAGACACTCTTACAACATTACAAGTTTTGAAACCGGAAACGAATACGAATAAAATATTTTTGACCGTTTTAATACAAAAGACCATGAATTGTATTTGGTTCAGTCTACGTCGTTACAGTTGTTCGTAGTTAACAATTTGTTTCTGTCCTGTTCAAAGTGTGCACTTCA
>JAULBS010138256.1:0-12894 GCA_032355785.1 Symmetromphalus regularis | reverse complement strand
TGTGTGTGTGTGTGTGTGTGTGTGTGTGTGTGTGTGTGTGTGTGTGTGTGTGTGTGTATATATATATATATATATTAAAGATTAGAGATTAAAGGTACCGATTATAACTTTTTGAACCAGTTATTCCGACACGGTCAGGCACGATGTAAAGTCCCTTCTCCACCTAATATCTGTCCTTTGATATGAGCGAATTGTGGAATTCACGACAGAATGGACATCATATTGGCATAAAAAAGCTACACCCTTTTTTAATAGAAATAGTAAAGAATAGTCCCAATAGAGTTAATTGGATGTCAAGGTGGTTGACCTAAACTAAAAGCCAATTTTGAACTGATGGTTCAAATTATTGGTGACCTGGAGATATGCTTTGTCCTGTTTGAAAACATTATATATTTCTCAACACGATAAGTCATTTAAATGAAACTCGCACCTGACAAATTGTGCTCAGATGTTGTCCAAGTGTATTACTTATACTATATAGTATTCATCCTGTACGAAAAACCAACTGAAAGGCATTTATTTGTTTATTTTCCTTACTGTTGCAAACTAGTATTCATTCTTTTCTAGACTTCAGAATGACTCGAATTTATTAATTTATTTCGTTATTGTAATGTATTACTTTTTATGTGTAATACGAGAACAAAACAAAAAGATTAAGTTTGTTTTCGCTGTTGGTGTATATGTCTATTACTTATTTTCGTGCTTATTTTCATCCAGTTAAGGTTTAAGTAGCTGTCTTGGCCAGATAACTCATTTCCTGCGCTGTCTGTCCAGGACAGAGGTTAGTATTAGTAGGAGAGACGAAACTCACTGTCGCCACACATTGTGTCTACTCGTATTGATAAACAGCAAGGGATCTTTATTAAGCACTATAGCACAGACAGGACAACACATACCAAAGCCTTTTATATAAAAACCACCTGTGGACCACATGTCTGTGTAAGTGGCGTATACGTAACGATTTACCCTTGCGGGTTGGAGACACAGTTAAAGATTGGTTGTTTAACAACACCCCAGCTCTTTGCTTATTCTGCGGCTATTAGGTGTCAGATATATGGTGTTTTTGTGACTCATAGTCTTTAGACGAAAGCTGCTTCAGCCTAGGCCCACAGAGCGGGGCTGGGGGATCCCCGTCAGATGGACCCATGCAACATCCAGCTTCGGGGCTTACCGCCGCTCTTGACGGCCCTGCAATCGCCACATAGGCTACTTTTTCCGATTAGTTTGTTGGTTGTAGTTATTTTCGTACTTGTATCCAATTAAGGCTAAAGAACGCTGTCCTGGACAGACACCTCAGCTTCCTGTTGTGTTTGTTCAGGACAGAAGTTAGTGTTAGTAGAAGAAACGAAACACTAATGCGGCTATTTTTATCGATTGGTAGCAAGGGGTCACTTATATTCGCTTTCCCATAGACATGATAGCACATACAACGGACTTTGATAAACCAGTTGTTGACCACTGGTCAGTGCAAGTGGTAGCCACCTACCCACTGAGCCTTGCGGAGAATTTATTAAGTTTCTATAACTTATTTTCTTACACTAATACAATTCTAGAATATTACCCCTTCTCGCGAAACTCCGTCTTGGTGTCAGAGTATTTTTTTTCTTCTTGTTTACGACTGTCTAACCAATCTAAATGAAATCATGTGATTGTGCGAGTCAGCTGGTCAGATACAAACTGTCAGTGTGACACCCTAGGTAACGTGGATTTAGATAACATTCAGGTCGCATTACACGCGTTATAGAACTGTCAACTTATTATTAATAACGGCGTCAAACGAAAAAAACTAATGTTGTTACGCCAAAGGTATAATTATTTTTTCATGTTGATGCTATTGATATTAATTCACACACAGCTCAGTATACAAAAGTGCATTCCTAAACTTTAAAAAGTATTGTATACAATCATTACCACCTGTTTCATTAATGTATGTAAAAATTGCTTTATCGTATATGTATCTGTTGAATTCCGTTTTGTAAGATACGGTTTTGAATAAAATAACGGCCGGGATATTTCCTGTGATGTTAAACTGTGGCATGTCCAGGAGAGGTTGCGTTCGCTTTCTTTCCTCGTTTTAGGTCTAAGATTAGATAAATGTAATGTGATAGAAGACGACGCGACCACCAGACCTACTGAACATGCCTCCAATTTGACGTCTTCGGTGTGCGGCGCAAGACATGCGGTGTGCTTTATTTCTTGAAATCGCTTAAATCATATTCAGTACAGATGTTCACGTGTATTTGGTTTGTGGCATTACAAATATAATTGTAAATTCACCGCTGCCGCATACCGTATGCGTGGGTGGGCAATGTTTGAAAACTGACGTTATAAATATCAAGGACGAACTTGCAATTTCTAAGACTAATCTGCAGCGCCCTTTTTGGAGACTATTCCTATTCCTTCTTGCCCACATACACCCCTCAATATTTAAACGGCTGCGCCGGTCCTGAAATCCCACCCAATAATGTACAGGTAGAGACCGCCCTGTTTACAGATGAATCCCTTTTAATAACTGATGCTACAATAAGCATGACGGAGGGTTATTTCCCTTCTTTCTGAAGTATGCTGTACAATATATTTGTTTGGTAACAGACTGTACAAATATTGGACGTTATTTAAAATGAACCCACTAGTAATTTTAAACCGTTTTACGATCCGCACTATGGAATGAGGAGGTAACAAAAGACCGGATGTCTACACAAAATGGATTGCGGACAAGTACCATCAGTTAATGCCTAAGTATAATAGTGTTTTGACACTTAACAAAAGAAGCAAATCTAGTTCGTCTGGGTACTCGTCATGAAACATAACATACTTGAGAATGATTAAGTCGATAACAAAGCGATGGAAGTTGTAACATAGGAACAGTGGTCTCTGTTTAAAATGAATTCTTTTGGGACTGATAAAATGTAATGAAAAAGAAAATGCTATTTGCTACAAAATATAGTCCAGCAATAGACAACAGTTGCTATACACGAATTGTGATAAGACTATTTCAACAAATTAAGATCGTATTCTATATAATTATGATCAGTAATTAAACTGATGAAGAGAATCCATTTCAATGTGAGAACATAAAGCAGTATGACACGATGAGTGAAGTGTGTGTGTGTGGTGGTGGTGGTGGGGGTTGATTGGAGGAGCACTTCGCACTAAGCCAAAGACTCTAAAATAGAAACAACTGTTTAATTAGCAAAAAGTCGCAGTCATTAGAAAGCTATATATTTTCAAAGATGCAATAAACTCTGTATTTTAGGATATTGTTCAAACATAGATATTGTTAAATAGTGTATGTATACAACTATCACTCTGTATAGGGTGCTTCGTTATACTTGGCATTCTTAAGCCTTAAGCGGCCAGTTTTATCCCTCCTTCTTTTTTCAAATACTGTCTTCAAAGTTCAGTCACGTTGCTCTCACACATCCATTACATAGTTCATTCACATTGTACACACACACATCATACCTCAGTATTACAATTTACACATAAGTATTTCACTTATCACAGCCACTGGATTGACTCAACCTGCTAGATCGACCAACTATTTATCCATCTTGACCAATCGATTTGTTACAATTGAATGAACATTTTAGGTATAAAAAGCCACGTAATCATTGAGAGTTAAATATGTCTATTACATTGCAAGTGCAATTCTGTTGTTGAGACCTGACTGGGTTATGTCGTATTTGATTTATTATTTTCTCAACATTCATAAGAGTTTTAACCAAAGCAGAAGTGAAATACCATATGTAATAAAAATATATTTGTACTGAACATTATATTTAGTGAGTGGTAGATTAAGTGGGAGAATGCACTCGAAAGTGGGGATCCGTGAATAATAATTCACTCACCCCAACGGGGCTTGTGAATTATTTTTCACGAATCCACACTTCCTTGTGCATTCTCCATTACTTAATAAACTAGCGGAGTATGATTTTTTGTTAATATAATTATGTTATGTTAAACAACTGGAAATCGTACCGTTCTATTTTGGTCAGTTCCAAATCAGAACATTTTAAACCATGTGTTCAATGCTTTTTTGTAAATTCCTCCATTTTTCAATGACAGTCACGCTAATTTAAGAACATTGATTGCAGCCTTTGGATTTATTTATGGAACGGAATCCTGCAGTTAAAATTTAATTACTTGAAAAAAATATTGTTTTATTTCTTGTAAGCATCGATAGGTGGCATGATCTGGAACTACACCCAAAAATGTATATATCTTTTAAGATCGACCAGGACTTCATACTATATATTTTATTCATTTTAATTGTTATAGTAGCAAAGTAAGTAATTGTTTGTTGTATTAAAATAAAAATTTAATATACAATCGCATGTGAACGAGTTCAGAAACACTTGATCCGGAACTGCCTAAACAACTGTACTTTATAAAACATACCTTTGATTCCAACAGACGGAGCTCCAGCTCCCACCGCGGCCAGAGCATATTCAATCTGTACCAACTTGCCCGACGGACTGAAACAAAGAAATAAAGAATGGCACTTTAAATCCAAATTTCTAAATGAATTAATTAAAAAGAATTATTTTATACTTTAAATTAAAATCAGTTATGTCTGTTGGAGTGTGTTAATGTGTGTTCTAGGTGAATATTTTAACAAGATTTCCACCCGTACTTCAACAAAATGTAACAAATGAATGAAGCAATAACTTGTACATGATATTATGGGGAGGAGGGAGAACTTGAGGGACATGACGTCAAATGTGGTACTGTTTTGAAATGCGTTCCTTGCCCATACAAATTGTATTACAAATACAATACAGAATTAAAAATGCAAACCCTGCAATAAAGAAAATGTCCAAGGCATAATAAAAGCTGTGAAGAAATAGTATCCACAGCATTTTACACAGCAACTTTATTTTTAATAATAAAAAAAATACACCTTGAAATTTATTTTTTAGTCTGTGGCAAAAACCATGCTGCGTGGAATGAAAAACTCTGCAACAATCTCCACAGCACTGTCGATTGCAGCAGGCAATTTCAGGGGTTGCAAAGATATGATATACAACAAAATGGGAGTGCCAAGGTACACCTTCTGATGCACCTCAAACTGTGAAGTCTGCAACTAAAGGATATTTAATAATTTATGACATAAGATCTACAGAAGAAACATTTTCGATTTTGTCAATTCTTATTTAGCCATCAGTAGCACTTAGCCTATATTATTATTAATAATATATTCTGTGCAATGCATAACAATATAAAATTTATATTCTATCCTGTACAAATGCCCTTTTTGGGTGATAAGGAAGAGAACAGTAGGAAAAAGGTAGGGCCAAACCCGTGAGTAAATGATTCATGAAATAAGTTAACTCCAACCCATTCACTGATTCAATTTCAGCCATTGGCAATGAATGATTGATGCAAACAAAAAAATCCCAATTTCACGTGAAATTACAATACAAACGTAAGGAAAAAAAATATGCCAGTTAAATTACTAGATAATAATAATTATAAAAGTTTTCTAATGATGAATAATAACTATTCAATCACCTAAAAGTTGTTAAAGAAAAACTGTATCGCTCAGTCATGTTGGTTCTTCGATTCCGAGTAATTTTATAAAGTCTTAAATTATTGGATGAAATATCTATTAACCAATCAAAACCCTTTAAAGAAGTATTCGGTCTTCTGCAAAATAAAAATGGCTGCCTCCAGTAGCATGACTCGACTTTTGTCATTCATTCAAAAAACAGAACGTA
The DNA here is from genome assembly GCA_032355785.1 of Symmetromphalus regularis. Taxonomy (NCBI): domain Eukaryota; kingdom Metazoa; phylum Mollusca; class Gastropoda; order Neomphalida; family Neomphalidae; genus Symmetromphalus; species Symmetromphalus regularis. Next base: position 7,174 of record JAULBS010138256.1, on the reverse strand, counting down.
TTGTTTATTGCTGGTTGACTGGAATGCGACCACCTGGTAACTTGTGTACTTTTGTTATATTTTACAGACGGACTTCGTATTTATCTTCACACACCATGAACTACGTTGACTATATGTGAATAATAGCATGACCTGATGTGATATCGTTGATATTAATTTCGCGTAGATTTGAATCTTTATTTATATTGTAGAATAATAATAATAAACCAAACAAACTGTTTAACAGACAGCTTCACTGGCGTAGGAAGCGGGGTGTATGCTATGTGCCCACCCCCACTTTTTAGATATTTCATATAGGCTATATAGTATATATATTTATTAATTAATTTTCCAATGTAAATATTATTTAATATATGTTAATAATGTTTGTGTCTGTGTGCGCACACTTTTCGGCACCTTCCTACTATACTGAACATGACTGAACATATAAAAAATAATAATAAAAGTTTTGGCAAACAGCCCTTGTGTCCCCCACCCTTAATGAAATGTAATGGAACCGTTTTATATGAGTATATTAATATTATTATGACGTTTGGCTTGACAAACTTCCCCACCCCCTAATCCCTATCAGTTGTCCTGTTACATATTTATGGTCAGGGTAAGGATTAGAATTAATGTTAGAGTGACAAAAATTGTTTTCGTTTATTTTTGAGAGTGGTTAAGGGGAATTCTTTCCCTATTGTAAAGTCAGATTAAATTGGACTAGGTAAAATATTGCATTCGAAGGGCAAATTTAGAATTTGATTTTTTTTATAACATCTTTCAGTAGGATGGGTGAGAGGTTTGTGTTTATAGAGTTCTTTAAAAAACAAAAATAATAATTACACTAGATACATCTTCCCTAGAAGTCTTAGGTGTGTGCTAAAATGTTCAAATGATTATTTAAAAAAAAAAAAGTCTGCCATATTTTACAGAAAACATACTAGAGTTTAGGTATACATAAAAATTTAAAACATTGTTATTGTTTTGAAGATGAGACCTGAAAAGGAGGGTCATTGCGAGGAAGCGTATAGCTTGTTCACTTTATTGCAGAAATAACATAGTCAAACATATAGACTACATGTCACATGTGAGTAGTCATTGCGAGGAAGCATATAGCTTATTAACTTCATTGCAATTACATGGTAAGATATATAGACTACATGTTGCATGTGAGTAGTCATTGCGAGGAACCGTATAGCTTGTTCACTTTAGTGTAGAAATTACATGGTCAGATATATAGACTATATGTTACATGTGAGGAATATGCTGTGAGCCTTCTGCCAGATATACCCATCCACCACTATATTTTCTCAATGAATTTGGAATAATATTAAGTGTCAAAATCAATCCCTAAAAGTCATAAAATTGCAGGTCATAGGATTTCACAATACTGGTAGCATGTCGGTATGGTGTCGTCAAAATTATGGAACCGAAATTTCATTTCCATGATTTTCATATCACTGCTGCATTATTTTGAATTACTGAAAAACAGTTTCCGATGGGCTCCCATGATCCAGAAGCATGGAACCAAAAACGTGTTTTCTGTGAAATTTGAAATCCTATGCCCCGAACTGCCGATTGGTGGGACATTCTCATCTCTGTTGTGTGCAAGGTGGAACCTAAAGTAAAGTATTACTATTATCTTGAAAAATTAATGAAATTAATTTTTTACTTGAAATAAATTATAAATCGGCTGGTTTTCACTTTTTAATTATTGTGTAGTCATAATCCAGTTTATTTTTCCAGGAAGGAGCGGGATCTAGCTCAGACGGGAGCGTGTCTGCCTGTGAGACGGTCGGTTGTCGCATAAATCCTTCTCAGTGGACCCATTTGCAGTGTGGGCTATTTTCTGTTCCAACCAGTGGTCCACAACTGGTTTATCAAAGGCTGTGTTATGTGCTGTCCTATCTGTAGGATACTGCATATAAAAGATCCCTTGCTGCTTATCGGAAGGAGTAGCCTATGTGGTGGCAGCAGGTTTCCTCTAAAGACATGTCAGAATGACCATATGTATGACGCCCAATAGCTGATGATAAGATAAACATCAATATGCTCTAGAGGCGTCGTTAAATAAAACAAACTTTACTTTCACTTTTTTTTATTTTTCTAGGAATGAACCCAGCGCTTATCTGCACCATGGGGAACCAGATGCCATCGTCGCCTATAAACCAGGATACACGATCCATACTGGATTCTATTTTTAGCGACACCCTCTGGATAGCTTTGCCGAAGACCCGAAGATCTGCTGAATTAAACAGAACGAGGCGATTTGGAAAACAGAAACACTTTGAGGCAGCGATCCCAAAGAAAAATATTGTCGCTTGTCTTAACTGTGGTCACTGGCATGAAAAACATACATTATGTGGTAAGTTGGGGTACTTATTGCCCATAAATTAGCCTCAAAGACGGAGTCAAACAAAAGTCTTTTCAACTTACTTTGTTGATCTTCTCTTTTTCTCTTTACTTTCTTTCTTTCATAAATATTAATTTTTGTTCATATTTTATATTGCAAAAATGCAACACCACTGTCGTCCTGGATGTATGTGTTGTGGAGGCCTAGTAAGTTTGTACATATGTATTTAGATGAAACCCACTTCTGCCACATAGGCTACTCTTTCTGATAAACAGCATGGGGTCTTTTATATGCACTGTACCATAGGCAGGACAGCACAAACCATGGCCGAACAGAAAATACCTGGCCGTATGTTTACAAAATCTGTTTTTTGGTTCAGTTTCATTGTTACGTGTACTTGTTAAGCTTTAGACCAATCTGCAGTTTAGGCTATTTTCCATTCCAACCAGTGGTCCAGAACTGGTTCATCAAAGGCGATGAACCAGTATGTGCTGTCCCGTCTGTGGGACGGTGCATGTAAAAGACCCTTGCCTGTTATCGGAAAGAGTAGTCTATGTGGCAGGAGCCATAAATAAATATTTATGTCAGAATGACCATATGATTGATGCCCAAAAGCTGATGATAAGATGAAAAATTAATGTACTCTAGGGGTGTCGTCAAATGAAACAAACATTACTTTTGTTAAGCTTCATCCAAACTTTTTTTTTTTACAATGAGCATGATCCACAAGTGTACAAGGTGGGTGGCAATTGCCTCCCCAAAGCTGGAGTAAGTTTCTTATTTTGGCAAAAAATAGATAAGTAAATTTTTTAGTAAACTTTCTTGTCTGGTTTTGTTTTGTTCTTTATTATTAAAAAAAGGTAACGTTTATTTTATTTAAAAACGCCTCTAGAGCACATTGATTGATATTATTACAGTAAAAATGTGTAGTAGTCTGTGGTGTAAATGTAAATAGATGATTTTTTCAAGATTCAGGCACTTTCTTTTAAAACCTTTGAATTCATGAGAAAATCAAACTGCACCCCAACAAAATTGGGATCCCATACACCTATGGCATAATCCCCCTTCTAAGTTAAAACCTTGTAATTCTTGAGTGGCACAATGTTTTAAATAATATTTTTTTCTTCAGGAAATTGCTACAAACGTGTTCAAGAAGAAACGAGAGAGATGAGAGAAGCAATGGGAGATAATTTAGAATATAACGTTCCTCACTCAGAAGTTGTCGTGTTGTACGAAGGAGAGGACAAAAACAACCCCGATCACAAAGGAAAATTTGTTGTAGAAATGCAAAAGCCGAGACCGCAGTGGTTTTCCAAACATTTGTTAACAAAAGTTAGTCACTAGTACTCTGTAGTGTGTGGGATAAAGGTATTGGACAGAATTTATATAGAAGTAAACGTATTTGAGTATAAAGTTTTCGAGAATTATGTGTGTGTCTACATGTCATCGCCCTAAAGCCCAAATTCAGCATACTGCATAAGTAAACTGTAAATGTGGTGCAGATATAATCTTAGCTGTCACTAATCTAGAGGAATTCAAGCTTAGAACCATTTAAATAATTGGGATAAACATATTGAGCAAGTTTTGACAGAAGTTCGTAAACTCTCCAAGAATACTCAGAATTTGGTTTGAGTAGATAGGGTTGCCTGGTTGCCAATCAGCCGCAGATGCAGAATTTCTGAAAGGGTTGGGGGTCCAAATGTGATGGGTAATAGTTAATTTTCTGGTCCTTCCTCTTGTAAAAGGTTAAAACAAAAAATACTAGAAAAGGGGAGGGGGTCTGGACCCCAAGATCCACTACTGCTAATGGCTAGTACAATTTAGATTATCTTTTAATTCAACTTGGGCTCTTAACTTGTCTGTAGAGATAATTGAAACAGTTGGACTATAGAACATTATTTCAACCCCTGGTAAATATAGGGAAGAGTTGTGTAAAATTTGCAACCCGCAACAATTTTATACAATCTATAATACAACTACCTAAGAAAGTAACAAAACCTAATTTTTCACTGGCCCAGACAAAAATCTAACTGACAATGGATTTGATAAACTCTGCTACTAGTGTTAAATCTGTTTTCATTAACGTTAATTAACATTCACCATGATCCACATAATATACTTGTAAATCATTGATGAATGCGAAATGTGTGTTGCTGTTCGTCTTTAAGAATAATAAAATTATAACAATAATTTTTGTTTATATTTCTTTTTTAAAGATTTTTTTGCCTTACTGGTTGTCCTTAAGTTGAAAAAAACAAAGGAATGTTTGTTAATTACACCTCAACATTAACCCATCAGGGGTCAAACTCAGTATTTACGACATATGGTCTTCAGAAGAACCCCACTACCACCACGTGAGCTACTCTTTCCAATTAGCAGAAAGTGGTCTTTCTTTTATGAACCTTCCTAGATATGGTGGTTCATACCATAGCATTTGTTACTTAAATCATGAACCACTGTCTGGAACAAATAGTCCAATGGGTCCACCGACAGGATTAATCTACCAATTCAAAGTTTGTTTGTTTTATTTAACGACGCCTCTAGAACACATTGATTTATATCTTATCATAGGTTATTGGACGTCAATCATATGGTCATTCTGGCATATGTATTTAGAGGAAACCCGCTGCTGCCACATAGGCTACTTTTTCCAATAAGCAGCAAGGGGTGTTTTATATGCACCGTCCCACAGACAGGACAACACATACGAGGCCCGTACGCAGGGGAGGGGTGCGACATTAAAAACGAAAATAAAACATTCGGGCCTTCACAAACGCACCCCCCTAAAGAAAATCCTGTATGCTGGCCTGCAAACCACAGCCTTTGATGAACCAGTTGTGGACCATTGGCTGGAATGGAAACTGCAAATGGGTCCACTGAGAAGGATCGATCCAATGACCGACCGGTTCACAGGCGGACACTACCGTTTGAGATCTAACAACCCACTACATCTTGAGTGGACAATCTACCTCTTGAGCTTTGATCTCACTTACAGTAGGATTGATTCTTCGATTATTTAACCCCCTCCTCACCCCAAAAATATATATCGGTTACTGAGGGTCATACTGATTTAATTATAAATATTCTTCTAGTAGGACGCAAAAGTGCATACTCTATTTTCAAAAAAATTCTTATGTTCACGAGACACCATTTTTGTTTTCAGCATCCAATTAGTTGTAATCTACATGTATAAGAAGATGGGACTTAAAAAATAATTTTCCTTCACCTTAAATAAAAAAACAATTAAACAAGAACAATTTCCCCCAGTCTTTTAATGTTCAACACAACACTACAACACATTATCGACTTCGAGTCGTTCCCAGTCCTCTCTTCCCAGTAAACAGATGTTTTGGTTTCATGTCGAGAATCACCCGATCACCCTCTCCTTTCTTTGCCTGGTGATTCCTCGGTTTCTGAGCTTTCTTGGCGATCTTACGTATTTTCCTTCCCATCTAAAAAAAAAGGAAAAAGGGTTATGACAACATAAATAAATTTCCATCTGCAAAAAATAATATACAAAGGCTTACTATAACACAAATTTCATCTGTAAAAACAGTACAAAGGTTTACTGTAACAAACAAATTTTCATTTGTAAAAATGGTACAAACTACCATAACAAATAAATTTCCATTTGTAAAAACAGTACAAGTTACCATAACAAATAAATTTCTATGTTTAAATACAGTATAACAGTTACCATAACAAATAAATTTCCATCGGTAAAAACACTACAACAGTTACCATAACAAATAAATTTCCATCTGTAAAAACAGTACAACAGTTACCATAACAAATAAATTTCAATCAGTAAAAACAGTACAAGTTACCATAATTTTAATATTAATACAAATTTATACACTGGCAGTAACCTCTCTCACTTTAGTGTATTGTTCACTTGAATAGGAAAATAATGATAATTTTCAATTACCCTTAATACAATACATAAAATATATTTAATTATTCCTAACTACAGACCTCCCTATCCTTCCGGTTTCTCTGTAATATTTCCGGACAGACCCCCCAAATTACAGCATTACAATCAAATTTTTTGCTGGCTGGCTGAGTCGCATAGATGTTTTTTGTTTTTTTATTATCGCTAAAGTTCTCGGGAGTTCGGTTGCACAACTTCCTGGGTGATGGTCGAATGACATTGCACATGCATAATGTCAAAAGGTTTTACATTTCCTCATCCGTGTAAATATTTCGCGCCAAAGCCGTAACATGATGGCAAGTAAAAGAACGAGCAAAGCGTCGAGACTAGATTCAAATTCAGTTGTCACGTGTGATGCATTCCTGACAGAATCCTTAGTTTTCCGGAAAAAATTATGTTTATGGACCCCAAATTCCTGAAATGCTCTTCTACGGGTAGGCAGGTCTGTAACTGACAAGTGGGAGAGAAACCTACGGTAGCATCTCGAATTCCAGACTTATCCCTCGGAGTTCTTGATTTGCTTCTAGATGCAGGTCGACCATTAACTGACTCATCTCTCTTACGCTTCAGTGGTCTTCGACTTGCACTGCGAGACTTTGCTGTTGCATAGTGAGACTGTTGGGATGAAAAGAAATATTTAAAAATCCATAACAGGCCATTGGTGATATTTATAAATAATTATAATTCTTTGTCTAAGTTATTTTCCATTCCAGCCAGTGGTCCACAACTGGTTAATCAAAGGCCGTGGTATGTGCTGTCCCGTGTATGGGACGGTGCATATAAAAGACCCCTTGCTGCTTATCGGAAAGAGTAGCCTATGCGGAAGCAGCAGGTTTCCTCTAAAATACATATGTCAGAATGACCATATGATTGACGTCCAATAACCGATGATAAAATATAAATCAATG
>JAULBS010138245.1:0-12894 GCA_032355785.1 Symmetromphalus regularis | reverse complement strand
ATATATATATATATATATATATATAGGATTTGTGTGAGAAAAACGTACAATTTAGATGCAGGAAGTGAAAAAAAAAACTAATGACTAAATGTCCGTGGCTTTTCTCAGCCCATGTTATTTTAATGCTGGCCTAATGTACCATTGTGTTTCCTAACATAGAGACATTGAATATACTGGTTCTAAATCTTCACATTAAGAGAAATAAAAATAAATATTTTAATTTAACAAGTAAGGTAATGAACCTTGAATACATGCATTTTATGTATTTAGATCTTGAATACCTGTGACGTGTGAGAACTTTAAAACTAACGTGGTACCTGTCACTGAATGACACTGATTAGTACTACTATTTTAGTACTATTTTTAAACATATAAGTGAATAGATGTCATTCACATACTGCTAGTTAAATATAGTCTACTTATACATGTACTCGGATATATCTGTTATTCTTTAATTCACCCCATCTGATGCTGACAAAAGAAAACCAGAATAATGACTTTTAAAAGTCAAATATGTTCTGTAAGAGTTAGGGCACATTAAATAACCACGGCCAAAAGGTTTGAATTTTTTTTTTTTTATTTATTCCGATTTTAAAATCCATTTCTTCCCACAACCTCTGTATATTGGGTGAAAAATGTATTTTAAAAATATGGCTTCCAGTCAGATGTTTAAAAAATAAATGAACATTTATTTATATTTATAGAAATCATTAAATAAGTAGCTTCCCATTTGTGTTGGATACCAAAATAAAGGTATATGTCTGACCAGCACACACATACCGATACATACAAAATGAATAAAAAATCTGTTACTATAGTTACAGGAGTAATTGTGAAAAATAACATTAAATAAATAGAGGCAGAGGCAAGTAAGAAAGGGATAAAATTAATATAAAATTATAAGTAGAAAAATATGTTGCAATGTCCTAGCTCTTGGACTCTTGCTCTTATTTTCTTGGAAGCATTAAAGCTGCAATCTCTCCTCCCATCTTTTAGCATCTTTTATTTCCAAATACAAACACCACTGCAGCATGTGTCATCCTTATCAATGGATATTGAAAATTGCCTCAAACCTATCTTGCAAATCTCATTATGTTTTAAAACGGAGAGCGATAAAAGAAGAAAAAAATCAGCTTTAAATCATTGATTTTGGTTTCGTAGCCACATCAGTCTGGTTTAAAGTGTGATTTTTTTATATTCAAAAGTCAAGAGTCGTGCAAAATGATATATTACATGCCATATTAGTCCCTGGGCTAGCTCTGGCACAACAGTAACATTCGCCAAATTATCTATAAAAATGTCAAAAATTGAAAAGTCATCTTTTATTGCACTTAAATGGCTATGATTAAAAGAAATTATTTCGCCAGATTACATTAAAATTTGCCAAATATTTTTAATTTTCGCCAATGTCAAACGTTCTAATGGATTTGGATTCAGGATCAAAAATAGCCATTGAAAATGCTATGCACAAAATTTCAATTAGGTTTCCCTAACCCTACTATTATATTTGAATTTTTTTTATAAATTAGATAATTATATAATTAATAAGTTGAATGTTTTCTGTGTATTTATTACTGCTTTCTTTTCATTGGCAGATCAAAGCCTGCTGAAACAAAGGAAGAAACAGCTGCAGCATCTTCCTAGTGACCAAGCAATACTCATTCCATTATTCCATCATGTTATGTATAGGCATGGCTTTCATGATCTCTGTTCATTAGTTTTTAAATGTTCTCTATGCATAAACACTGGTCCATTTTCACCTCACTTATGACGAACTGATATGTGACCCTCACATGGTAAGACTAGCAGTAGCACTTATTATTCTTAAACATTACAGCTGTATTTGTCAGGATTTCAACCACCAGGCTCATCTTTTGTTCTGTACTTTGTTACAAAAGGGTGGGAATATAACATAATGCACATTCATAATGCTAATTGTTTCTTGTATTTCTATACTGTACATCACATTGAGATTGTTTCAGTACTTGGTTTAAACTATTTCTTTAATCAAAATACCTTTCAGCATGTTTGTGGTCTGATACAGATCACTTTACTTCCATGGTATGACTTGGTTGCAGTTGATTTGTAATAAATGAAATAATAAACTCGCTCGACTAATATACCATTTTTATGAAACTTGAACAGGATTGGTATTTAACTTGCTTATTGACCGGACACCAAACGGTTAACTTCTTTCATAAAACTGGTATTACAGTTAAGCTTTGTCTAGTAATCTGTTAAATAATACTAGATAATCATAATATTTTCATCCTGACAGAACGCAATTTTTTTTTTTTTTTGTGGTATATTTGTATTGCTGATCAAGAACATTCCTATCATTATGCAATTGTTTTCATTGTTATTCATTTTATGGGGTTTTAACTCTTAGTAGTATTGTAAATCATGAAATTGATGTGAAGAATGTGATGCCTACATCGATGCAATAATTAACCTGTTGTAAGTGGGCTCATACTTGACTACGTGTCAAAATAACCAATTGTTTGACATCCAATAGCTGATGATTAATAAATCAGTGTGCTGTAATGGTGTCGTTAAACAAAACAACCCCCACTCAAAAAAAGAATATGGAATAATAAAATACAGATTTTAATTTTATTCCCAACTAGAATAACCAAGCAAGATGCATTAACCAAAATAAGCATCTCAGACTCCTTATAAGTTATATAACAACACATTAATTTCATGATTTACGGTATGTGGGGATCCATTTTATGTGTGAGAGTTTGTGTGTAAAATTGATTTTGTTTTGTTATTGGGTTAAGTTATATTTATAATTATTTTGTTTGGGAAATTATGTTTCTGAATTACCACTTATAAAATTATGTATGTTATGTATCTTGCGAAAACATTAGAAATATGCGATTATTACTGACTGCTTCTTTTAAAACCATAAATGTTTTGGGTTGTTTCTCTTATGTTTTTATGCATGTATTTGTAATTAATGTTTCAATTTGTAATTAATGTTTCAATTTGTAATTAATGTTTCAATTTGTAATTAATGTTTCATAATGAAAAGAATAATGTTAAACAGATATTTATATATATTTTACATTATGTTTTACGTAAGAATTTCTTTTTGTGACTATTGACAATATGTTTAGCATATTGAAATTTGTTTGCATTTATATGTATGCTTGATCCCATCCTCATTAACTTTTAAAGTCTGGTTTTAAGAGTTAAAGAAAGTGTGTAGACTTTAAAATACCGTCAGCATGGTACTTCTCCGTGAAATCGTGGAATTGTGCGAAAAAATAAAAATACAATAATAATAATAAAAACAGAAAAAAACATTCCTTGCTTTTTATTTTCTCTGTGTGTGAATGCATGTGGTATCAGTACATCAGAAGACAAAGGAAGTGAAAGTGTGTGGTAGCTTCCGTACATGTGCAATCATCATTATCTATGCATTGCACATGGTTGTGTAAAAGCTATTCTACTTCTCATCATGAAGGGGGATATCATTTCACAAAAACAGTTTTTTGTCAGTACTATGCCTGACTATATAAATTGCATCCATTTGAAAGTGTCTAGACTTTGCTCAAGAATCAAGATCAGACTTTAAAGTTTGGTAATTTCCAAACGTTCTTCTTGGCTTTACCATCTCAAACCGAGCTTTACAAACTATTTAATTGCAGATTGAATTATGGTATTACCTTTTTTGATTTTGGTTTCTTTTCATTGTTAATATTTATTTTGTTTCTTTTCAGTGTTGATATTTATAGGGTCTAATGATGCAAATATATTAGGAAATATATAAAGTAAAAAAATTAGTTTTGCCTATAAAATATTTGTAAATATGATGTCATTCTCTGTACTTACTGTATGTAGGTAACTAAATGTTTACAAAGGGATTTAATCATGCTTTATTGGTATAATCAATACAGGCTTTGCTACAAATCTTCCTTTATATCAATCATTTATTAAATAGTTTTATTTTGTATTATTGTGTACTTAACCAAAAAGGTTAAGCAAATTTTACAACACTTGCACTCTAATGAACACATTAATTTATTATTTTTTTATGTCAATTAAATTTGAGTTATTGATCACTAACACCATGAAACCCTCACAAAATGTTAATAGTACTGTATAAGGTTAAGATATTATTAAAAATTATTTTTTCCATAAGATTTTTCATTGAGTGAGCCTTGGTGGTTCAGCAGTAGAATGTCACTCTCAAGCTGATGACAGTGGTTCAAAACCAGTTGAAGGTTGGCTTACACTTGACTACGTGTCAAAATTACCAAATGTTTGACATCCAATAGCCGATGATTAATAAATCATTGTGCCCTAGTGGTGTTGTTAAATTTTTAAAAAGATTTTTGATTCAGTATACAAATATGTGACCCTTCATAGAAAGTAATAAAAATGTATTTTGCCAACACCCAATACCCAAGACTTGAAGCTTTAAAATATGACTTCATTTTCCCAAATACTCCATATACTTCTTAAGATAAGGATGAAAATATGATTAATGGTCAAAACCAAAAAAAATTATTGTTTGTTTAAATACTCTCTGCACTTAGAAGAGAACATCCACTAGTCTTCTTTTTCAACAGCAAGGGATCTTTTATGGGAAATAGCCGAAATGGGCTTACCAAAGTGGATTGAACTAATGATGTTTTGCACCCCAAGAGGATGGGTACACCACCCTCCATCAATTTTGAATAAATAAATTTAATTTGTTTTTAACCCATTTTAAATTTCAGAATTGATAATTATATGTATCTACATGTATATAACTATAAATAAGTTATATTATAGAAATCTAAAAATGAATTTGACCAACTGAATGGATATTTTTGTAATGATTTCTGTGTGACGTAATACTTTGTTCGGTATCAAGGGTAATTTATGATAAACCAGATGAGTTAAACTATTGTTACATGTTTTAACATAATTTTATTAATGTCAATTTTCATCTCATTGTGATGTGTTTAAATATATTTAATTACCAGCTGTTGTTGATTAAGTATTGTGTTTGTTTTATCTATTTTTTTCTGTAATTATGAATTTTAAGTATTTATTTTTGTTGTCTGATATATACTACTAAGCATTTGATATGGATATTAAAAATAGAACATGTCAGTTTAAATATATTGTGTATTCTCGTCATACAAAAATGGCTACAGGGCATGTGTAGTTTAGTTACAGAAGACATTTAATGATAATTGTCTGTTTTAGTATGCAATTAGTCAAAAGGTTATTACTTACCTGCATTTTGTATGTGAACCAATCTTTCAGTGTGTAGTCAATTATTTTCATTGTTCCAAATTGTGTCCCATTCATGCAACTATACAGGGTTCTTACACGGTTATGGAAAACCTGGAAAGTTATGGAATTACAAAAAAAAGCATTTCAGGCCCTGCTATGGTGTGTGGCTTTTAGGAAAATGTTCCAGTCAAAACATATGGCAGTATCATGATTGTAATCCAAACAGTCATGCTAAATCAAAGTGTTAGATGACTCCAATCACTACTATGTGGCAAATTGATGTTTAAAAATTGTCCTGTTATGTTAAATATCCGAATGCAAAAGAAAAGTGAACTACACTTGTGTCCCAAAAATATTTTTGTTCATTTAGGTATTTATTTTAAATCTATTTCATCGAGACTTGTACTGCCAATCTATTTGGTACAGTATCATGGGTTTCATAACAATAGTTTTTTTTACAGAGTACTGAAAATGTGTACAGTGCTTTTGGGAATAAGATGCAGTTTGGTACTTTAGGATATGTTGGATGAAATTATTTAATTGTTATGATGCATCACTGTAGTAGTGTATGGAATATTCCAAAAACATAGTCTTAATGAACATTTGTTGTAAAATTTGTTTGTCATGACATATATTTAGTATCCCTACCAAAATTTTTATATTTTTACCATTTCAGACCTTTTTGTTAAATAGTTATTATGTGATATGTGAATAGAACATATTCAGAAATTACAAACCAAAGGAGAGAAAAACATTTTTAACACGATAAGTTGACAATATAATGTTTCGGTATGAAATGAAATGGGTCTGTTTAATTTTTATACATTTTCAATAAATGTTTATCCAACAGGCTTTCTAAGAATGGCTTCCATAGCCTAAAACAGAAGTGTCACAAATTTTCATTTATAGATTATGCATTTTGATTAAATAGCACTTTTAATGTATTTAAATATATCAGTTGTAGATTTTGAAATTAAAAAAAATGTGTTTACAAACTGTTATAAATTAACACTGAATGATAAAAAATGTTTCTCTTGACAAAGGGATATAATTTCTGTACAGAAAAATATAAACGGTATATGTACATAATATAAAACAAATAAATTATTTTGTGTTTATTCAGTTCAGTGGCAGCAGTGACAATAGGCTTGTATCACTACTTCTTTAAATGAAAGTTTGTTTGATGACATCCATTGTAAGTACCGTAAATCATGAAATAAATACAATCAAGAAATTTATATAAAAAATGTGAATATTACATGGAATTAACTGGTTTATCTTAATTTATTTACATCGCTGTAAATGCTTTAATTTATAAATGGAAGTTCATTAATAAAAATATACATTTTAGGGTACCTCTATCACAACACATTTATTTGATGGTTTACAGTATTTTGCATAAATGTTACTATGGATCATTTATTACATTGGCAATGTTTTCCTGTATATATAGGGAACATTAATTTTCAGAAATTCCCCCCCTCCCCCACACACCTCCCTCATTAGTAATTTATATTATCAAGTGATCAATATTTTAATTATAATCTAAATTAGTATGTTGATGCAACCCCTGTAATTAAGAAAATGTCCACGGCAAAATAAATGCTGTTGAGAAATATGTCCATGAGATTTTGCACAGCAATTTTAACATAAACTATACTTTATTTCTAATATAATGTAATAAGAAAGAAATACATCTTGAAAAAAAATAAAAAATTCTACGGCAAAAAAGTGCTGCCTAGAATCTCCACGGCATTGCTGATTGCTGCGAGCAATTTCAGGGGTAGCTGATGTTGACACAATCATGCTCTTTCTCTCTCCCTATGAATGTTTTGCATGAATTGGATACTTTATGAATCAAGCAATCAATATTTTAATGATAATTTAAATTGGTATGCAGACATTGACAGATACTCTTTCATTGAATGCTTTGAATGAATCGGGTAAACATTGACAATTGTGAATGATTCCTTATCCTGTGATAAATCTGAAATCCATTTTGTTTTCAAATTCTTCTCAGTTACAGCTTTATGACATGTTTTGTTGTTCATATTTAGGCCAAACAAAACAATACCCTTGGTTTGGGTCACATGGATGATGAAAATTAGGGTAGGTAGGTAGGCATAACATTTTTGTTTTTCTGAAGGTTAGTTTTTGAATTGTTCCTGGGACAAATGTGGGACACTATGACTTGGCAAATATTTTAACATCAATTGGGTCTGCGATATTGACAGTACAATCGGAGTCAGTAGAATACAATTTTTTTTTCTTTACTTACCTTTATAAAATTGTTTGTAGTCTCATTTTATGTTCCCTGGAAAATACAGTCTGTCGGGTAACCAAGGGTATTTTTTTATTTGGCCTTATTTCTTGTATAAACCTCATTTTCTGCTCAGTATAGTTTTGTCGTATTTTGTTTCTATTCATATTTGTATCCAGTGTACATGTACAAACTTATTTTCTGATTTTGCTAATTAACATTGACTTTAGAACTTATGTTCTTGTGGTGATCATATTGTTACATTTGCTTTTGTTTAACTTATTAAATAGGACCTAACAAAACCATTTTATTGCTATTATATTTTATTGCTCATTGTGGGCAATTCGTTTTATTAATCCATACATTTAATGTATTAAAAAGTTCTTCGTGTTCTTTGAACACACAATGTTGATTGAGGCTTGTGTATTATATTTGATTATAACACGCAATCCTACCATTAAAGTCTCAGATATATCCATTTTAACAGTGACATGCCTTGTGTGATGGTATTTTACTTCACATTTGAGCGTCTTTGATTGACTCTGTAGAAATGACAGTACAAATTAATTGGAATATATATTTTTTTAATGAGCTACACTTTCTGTAGCACAGCAAGAAAGAGTTCACAAACGGAATATTTTTGGTTTTTGTCTTTTGAATGAAAACAGTTGGATACAGACTAGCCTAAAACCACAATGAACATTATTGAATTTTCAATGGTGAGAATATTCAAAGAATTTTGTCCTTGGTATATAGACGGCTTTAAGTACAATTCTCAAAGAGATCATTCAGTGCGTTAAATTATATAATGTAATTTGCAATATTTTCATAAAGTTCAGTATAGAGACATGGAATTCTATTTAATATATATATTGAACAACAAAAGAAATGCAAATGTTTGTTCATATCCTGTTTAATAAAGTTAGACAAAAAATTCATAAAACCATAAAACTCATGCTGCGCATGCTTTACACTTCTCTGCACATGCCTCCAGTAAGCCAAATGGCCAACGTTAAAATATGGCTAACTTTTATTCAATCAGACATTGCAAATTAAATTTATGTTTCTTTTGCTGTTCAGTATATTTTAAAATTTCTAAATTAATGAAATCTCTTCTCTGTATCAGTATTGGATCTGAGGGAGTTTTTTTTTTTTTTTTTTTTTTCTCTCTCCACACTGTTAATTCTTATTTTTCAAATGAAAGTTAGCTCTATTTCATTATAATTACTGATTTTTGTTACCTATAAATATATATATAATTATTAATTGTTGTCTTTTGGAATGTTTTTCCATTATGCAAAGTGAAAATGAACTGTCGGTCATGAAGTTAACCAGTTCAATATATGCAGCTTGTTCCGTGTGGCTTTGTTCAAGAGTTGTTTATTTTGGTTACATTTTATGTTTATTTTTAAATTTTATTTTACCATGTCACCACTTATGAGGGTTATCATTCTGTCTGTGATGCACATGAACCTTGTTCATATTGTTGATAGATTGTCTTACATCACTGAAAATATGTATAATATATTGTGGTTTTCATCATGTTTATGAACAATGATTTTTCTTATGCCAGGTAAATAATCTGGGGAAGATAATAAAAAGGTTGAAAATACTTGCTTGTTATTTTTTGTGTGAGTTATTCCACTATAAAAGCAATGATTGTTTAATGATTCCCCATAACCACCCCATTCCCTGTACATTGTTAATTCAACAACTACATGTATTAGGTTGGTTGGTTGGTTGTATTTATTTTTATGCTTATATCCAAATTAAGGTTCAAACATGCAGTCCTGGGCACACAGGTGTGCTGTCTGCAGTATAGAGGTTAATGTTAGTAGGAGAGACAAAACCCACTGCTGCCACACTAATTAGGCTACTCTTACAGATAAGCAGCAAGGGATCTTTTATATGCACTATCCCACAGACTGGATGGCATATACCACAGCCTTTGATAAACCAGTTGTGGATCACTGGTCAGTGTAAGTGGTATACACCTACCCACTGAATATATTTATATATTTTGTTAAGTCTTCTTGCGTTTAATCATGATAATAACAGTGGGTATTTTTGAACTTCCATGATCAAGCATTCCACCGACATGATGACTAGTACACGTGGTTGTTATGTCGTCTACAATACAACAACGCTGGTCCTGATTGGTTAATTTAAATTTATCGCATGGTATTTCAGAAAAATAGCTTAGTGTTCTATTGCCAGCAGTTTACCGCTTTGCCGTCGAGCCGATCCGCGCTCAATATAATTGGTTCTATTGGAATGCACTAGTTCTATTTATTTCACTATATGTAAAAGTAAATGATTTGAGGGAACCATGCCTTCACCCATTAAGTCCGACTTATGTGCTAAGCACAGTCCAACCTTGGTGCCCCTTACTTCCATTTGTAAGATTCACAATTCAGTTTTTACGGCAGGTTTCTTCTAAATACAGATGTCAGAATGACAATATGATTGATGTCCAATAGCCGATAAGATAAAAATCAATGTGCTCTTGAGGCGTCGTTAAATAAAACAAACTTTACTCCTACAAGCCAGGGAGATAAGATTCTGAAAGACATATCGCTTGTGTCTGATGAAGCATTCTATCTGATTCAGTAGCCATTCTAATTGATATAGAATAGTATAGTAGAAGCTTTATGTTTAAATTACACAATATTGCTTTGAATATCCATTTCAACAAATCCAATGTTTATGGTCATTCATATGTTGTTGATCATAAAGTCCAAGTCATGAACTTTGTCTAGCATAATTTCCAATAATATACTCAACCAAAAAAGAAAGTATGCATGTAATCAATAGTCATTTATTTTATAAACCAGATAAGGGAGAAATTCTGGAATTAGATAGCCACACCATTTCGAAGGTGGTGTGTGTGTGTGTGTGTGTGTGTGTGTGTGTGTGTGTGTGTGTGTGTGTGTGTGTGTGTGTGTGTGTGTGTGTGTGCAGTAATATCTCAAGTTGCACAAGTGTTTGCTGTCAATGGACAATTACTGTGACCACCTCATGAAACAAAACTATTTCAACATGCATACTTTTTTGTTGTTGAGTATATTTAATGAATGTACAAATAACCGGTGGAGCATATACCAACAATAAGAGTTGTCTGGACGCACCTGACACATCTAATTAGGTGCTTTTGTAACTCATAAACCATGACTCAAAATACTCCAAATTAATACTATATAGGGGTGCAGCGATATACTGGTATATAGGTATATTACAATACTTGCAGAGCGCAATACATACCGCGATATGTTTCGTGTATCGCGATATATCGACCTTATGAATATCGTTTATAATCAGTTTCCGGGCTAAATCAGGAGTCGGTCTATTTTAGTTCGATTTTTTTACAACGAATCTGCAGACAAGTGAACCTTGACATCGGAATAATTATATTACAAAAATACAATTTGTTTTAAAGGTTGAGTGATACACTCTGAAGATTCACTAAATAACGTGCAACATCAATACATACCAAAATAAGCAGCAATTGTCACTGGCAGAGATCACAAACATGACATTGTGTCGTCTGCCTAATAAGTTTAGAAAGTCACATATGTTT
This sequence comes from Symmetromphalus regularis, assembly GCA_032355785.1. Classification (NCBI taxonomy): domain Eukaryota; kingdom Metazoa; phylum Mollusca; class Gastropoda; order Neomphalida; family Neomphalidae; genus Symmetromphalus; species Symmetromphalus regularis. The sequence continues at coordinate 1,822 of JAULBS010138245.1, read as the reverse complement.
TACGATACGACGACTGTAACTTTCTACAAATAGACCGGCTCCGGATACGAATTCCTAAAATGTCAACATCCAACCAGGTAGGGATTTCTTTTTTTACTATATATAAACAGATAAGATTTGAAAGATTTGTTGGTTGATTTTAATAGTAACATAACCAAGGTAAAATATTATTCTGTTATATTGATCGTGCGATTACAATTGCGCGTGCGCAGAAGCTTTTCCCCATTTAATGGACAGGAAATTGATTACTCGAGGATATAATTATATCCTTATAAAACCTATTACTATGACAGTAAGTTTTAAAAAGAAAAGTTAAACTTAATTAAAACATATAAATCTGCTGTGTCGATATATTCTCTTTTTCATCAGAAATTGGTACAGGTCTGCCTGCCTGAGATATGTATAGTATTTAGTATGATAGTATCAAAATATGACTTTATCACATCTTGGTAATTAATCAAACTGATTGCGGTATGTATTGCAATATGGGTTTGCTGTATCGCAATATAGGTTTGCTGTATCGCAACATATCGCAATACGGTTTCGGCCGTATCATTGCACCCACAATACTATACAATACTATGTTTGGTGTGTACACAATGGACAAGTAACTTTAAGACAACGTTTTACAGTTAATTTATAGCTTATAATACCCAGACGACAATGCAATACAGTGATATGATACAGAGGTAAAAAAAACAAATTGCGTGTCCATACACCAGCACATGACCAGCTGGTCTTAATCCAGCATTTTAACACCCCCCCCCCCCCTAAAACAAAATACCACCTGTATAGAAGAACAAACAGTTTTGTAACATAAAAATTGCGTGTCCACACACAAGCACATGACCAGCTGGTCCTAAACCAGCATTTTAAAACCCCCACAAAAAATACCACGTGTATAGAAGTACAAACAGTTCTGTATGATCAGAATTCCATTACAGGCAATAACAAGATTTTAATTAGACTTAATTCGCGAAGGCCACTGGGCTGGTCCAACCTCTTGACATTGCCGGTCAAACCCGAGGATATTGTGACAAGGGGCAATTTCCCTTCTGAGCCGTACAATAGGAATATACCCCGCGTGTCTTCCTGGGTGCCACACTTGAAGGATATCAGTGCAGGGACAGCGGAACGCCACGCAATTATCAGTGTATTCTTTTCTTCGTGTTTACATGGCTTGAACGATATGGATCTTGAGCAGAAACACTGAAACACTTGATCTTTAATAATGAGACACTTAAAACGCTTTGTTGGCCTGCTTGTTGAAAGCTGGGCGTTATCTCGGAGAACACACACGTGTAGAAAGACGTCCAATCTCGTATAGTGCGTAGAATGGTGGATTACAGGAAATGATTAAATTTTGCAAACTGTAATCCATGTCATAGTACCAAAATGCACATAACGGATTGAAATGCTAATTAGAATTCGACAAGGCAACAGTAATTTCGGATATACCGGAAGATATATACAACAGATAACAATAGAGGTTGTTGTGCAGTGGCGCATCTAGGGGGGTGATGGGGAGGGGCAAGGGCTCCCTTAATTATGCGATTTAAATAACATTAACAAAAAAAAAAAAAAAATTTTTTTTTTATCTTTATTATTTTTTTGAAACGTTAAGGAATCCGATATTTTTTTTTAGGGGTCCCTTAAATTTAAATGGATTTTCTAGAATGGGTTGTGCTATTAAACTCGAGGTGAAATATTTTTTATACGGGTCCACATCCAATTTGGTTCGGACACGTCTCCCCCGGGTCCAATGTCCTAAGACTAGGGCACCGGGCCCGGGGCAGAGGTTAGTGTTAGTAGGAGACTCGAA
>JAULBS010138234.1:0-12894 GCA_032355785.1 Symmetromphalus regularis | reverse complement strand
AATCTTTCCCAAGAAACAGCTCTGCTAAGAGATTTGCTAAAAGAAGATTCTGTGTTTGTATGGACTGAAAATCATGATGAAGTTTTCAAGAGGCTGAAATCATTATTAACATCAGCACCTGTTCTCAAATTCTTCAATCCAAATAAAAATGTAAAAATAGCCTGTGATGCTTCACAGTATGGATTAGATGCAGCATTGTTTCAAGGCAATTGCCCAGTTGCTTTTGCATCCAGATCATTTACAAGTGCTGAGAAAAACTATGCGCAAATTGAGAAGGAACTTTTGTCAGCTGTTTTTGCTGTCGAAAGGTTTCATAAGTTTGTGTACGGGCGAAAATTCACAGTTGAAAATGACCACAAACCATTGAAATTCATATTAGATAAACCTTTCGCGAATGCTCCAGCTAGAATTGAAAGACTCATGTTGCGATTGTAAAGATATTCATTTGACTTCAAATGAGTCCCAGGGAAACAAATGTACATTGCAGATACATTGTCGAGAGTACCAACCCCCTACAAAGCAGAAGATTGTGAACTACAAGTTCAACTCAGATGCCACGTTCATCTAGTGAAGTCAGTACTACCTCTTTCAGAAAAGGTGCAAGAACAATTCAGACAAACGTACAAAAATGATAAGAAAAAATGCAAACATTGATTAAAATGATTATGTCCGGGTGGCCAGATGATAAATCAGTGGTGCCAACACTTGCTAAAAATTACTGGAACTTCAGAGAGGAACTTTCTGTTGATGATGAACTTGTGTTTAAAGGAACAAAATTATTGATTCCACAAAAATGGAGAACAGAAATGCTTGAGCGAATACAATGGGTTTCGTGTCTCCTACTAACCCTAACCTCTCTCTTATACCATGCATGACCACTCTTTGTACGGTTATGAAAGCTAATTCTCTGTATTCATTTGACACTTTGATTTATGGAACATTGTGAAAATACTGTCAGCTTTAATACAAGTATTTCCCACTTTTGGTCTTTTTTCTCCATTTCCTCGTCTGTTCTTTTACTGTTTTGTATCGTACTTTTACAGTTTTGTCATCTTTTTCCGCCTCATTTTGCTACTTTCTGCCATTTTTGGGCCTTTTCCCGCTCCTTTCCGGTACTTTTCGGTCCTTTCCGGTGTTTAGGCACCCCCAATAAAGTGGCCCAAATCCGGAGAGTTTTCAAAGTATGAGGGAATTCCTGCCATCTACTTTACAGTGCCTCCCCTTTCAAAAGCACTGCGGGCCTTGATATGGGGTACATTTTTATCAAATTATTATATGTTGTGGAACCATACTCGCTCGCCCGCACGCTAGCAGCGGGTACATTTTTGTTGGAGTTTGTTTGTTTTGGGTCCATTTTGTATATAGTTTTATCCCTTGCAGTGATGTAGATCCATCCATCACTTTTGGTTCCAGCCAGTTCTGAGAAGAACTAGACGTCTTGTTTGTCTCTATAGTGTTTTGCATTGTTTGCTGTTTGCTTTATATGTGCTTTGTGTGTTACCGTCATCTTGGTTTGTATTCTTTGCTTTGCTGTTTTTGTATTTTGCTTTGTATGCTTTGCTTTGTCCTTTGTTTTGCAGATTTCTTTTGTATTTTTTGTATTTATTGTTGCTAAATTGTATCGCTATCTTTCACCAATCGCCGTGGACTCTGTTAATAATTTAAACGGTGGGGGGGGGGGGGTATGTTTTACCAACTTCTGAAGGACGCGGCCAACATAAATTGCTTCAGGCCCAGTACACCACCAAACTGCTCTGTAGCCTGTGACCCGCGATTATGAAATACCACTTAGGGCTGGGGCTTCCTTTAGGGCAGAAATGGGGGAGGGTATGTGGGAAAAGACCCCCAAAGACAATCAAATCCCAACTTGGGATCATACAGGGGTCATGGATGTTCGTGTCTTCATTAGTTCGGGGGATACCCAAGAAACGCGTTGGTTTTCCTGTTCTACGGCATCCCCCCAACAAACTTGTCATTGACTTCGGGGAGACCCCAAACGCGATGGATGATTCTTCCTGTAACGCGCGCGCCAGAGAAGGATCCGCGGTCTCCACTAGGGGGCATGTGGGAGGTGAGCTCTCACAGCCGCCAAAAATTTAGATAAACTGAGATAAAATGTCTTCCTCATTTGTTTTAGGACACCCAACAAATAGTGGATTGGGATTGTGACAGTGAGAAAGAAGATGACTTAAATGAAATCGTCATCCAAGTGTGGGTGGGGGTGGGGTTGACGAGGCACTCAACCTTTGATTCAAATACCACCTCCTGCTCCCCTGCCACTGTACCAACTAAGATTTTAATGGAAATCTTGACAGTAGGTGCGAAGACCTATAGGGGACTCTTTTAAATACACTTCTAAATAATATCCATCAAACCTCCACCCACCCCCATGTCTCGGCTCTCCTACCAATTCTGACTGCGCTTCCAATCTTTTGGAAGCCCCTTTCTCCCTTTACTATCTCAGTGATCAAGATTTCCTTAAATCCCCCCTTCCCTCTATCTCCCCCTCTCAATCATACAAATCCCAATCCACTATTTCTGTCTAACTCCTTTGATCCCCTCTCCCTCTTCGATGAACTCCCTAGGTTTAGATATAAAAAATATAAAAAACAGATTGGGAAAGAATTCTAAATCCAAGTCTAACCCAAAGAAAAAATCTGGGAAAAGAGATAGAGCTAGGGGATTCAGACGCATATGGGCCGACACCAGGGACCCCTCCAGTTATGAGATGGCATATCTTCAGGAGATCTCACCCATGCACCTATAGGGAGGCGAGGGGGCGGTGTTTTATTACGTCACGATAGACGATGGGAGATGCTATATTGGGGGGGGGGGGACGAGCACTTCCACGTCCAGGTGGGTAAGTACCACTCTATCTACAGTGTTCCGGACTAGGACATCATAACAGATATACAACTCCAAAAGGTTCAAGCCCAACCTAGGCATTAAAGATCATGAGCATGGTCTCTGTCAGCACCCTATCCAGGTTTCCCTAGTGTGGTTACAAGGGTCAGAAAATAGTCCGGGTACCAAGATTTATTCAATATGAGTAGGGGTAGGTACCAGACACTCAAAGATAAAGGCCATTCTACATTCCCTCACCCACCCTCCAACCAAAGGATCTTATTAAGGATGGCTCGTCCTCAGACGGAGAAGCTGCCGGGGGGGGGGGGGGGACTGATGGAACTAGGACCGGTGGGTACTGAACCACTCAAATTAAACCAAAAGAGTGGGGATGAAGAAACTAAATCGGTCCCCTCGAAGAACTTCAATAGGAGCTCAACGGAGATTATTCTCCCCAAGAGCTTCCTCAGTTCCTAAAAATGACCTGAAAAGCCCTCCTTAGGCAAACATATACCAAAATAGAAATTAAATAAGGGGAATTGGTCTGATTTCTAATATGGTGAATACTATCAAGCACGTTTCAATAAACTAAACCTACACCCAAAGGTAAATCTGATGAGATTAATTAAAAAGAGAAACAGGTTAAGGAACGTTTTTCAATAAACGATAATCATTGAAAAATTCTTTAAAGAGGAAAAATTATTTAAAGAGGCAAATTTTACTTAACCTTTATAACCTTATTTGGAAACAAGGTTATATACCTCAATACTGGAAAAAAGCTGAGGTATTTGCCCTAATAATAATGACATTATTTCAAGTAAAATTATGTTTATCCCTAACAGGCTTCAGTTTCGTACACGGCAAAACAAAACAACCAACCAATATAAATCGTTGTCTATAATTATAATATAGTAAATCACGGTGGATATATATGTTTGCCAATCCACTTCATTTATATATAAAATATTTTTATTCAATAAATGAAGTGGATTGGCAAACATGCGACATGCCTATATGATTGCCTCTCCACAAGATAACATTACATAAATAAATGGTAAACGTAAGCATAATATACAAACATATTTAACTATTCAGCCACTATACAAAATATCAATAAAGTGTTGGAATAAGATAATGAAAACATACAGTACACTTGTAAACCAGACTAAAAATTCAGTTGGAAGAATAGCAATATAATTTATGATGTATTATTTGTGTAGTAAATCGCTTTGACAGAATAATGAAGCTATGTACTGATTGTACTATATCTAAATTATATCAGAGGAGTAAGTCTTATTTCCATATACCACAGTTTTAATATCGAAATGTCTACTGTAGAAGAACATAGTTTGACGAATATGGTCATACAAAGGACAAATGAATAAAAAGTGGACAGTGTCTTCATAGTAATGACCACAATTACATCGAAGGATTATCATAAATATGCCCTGTGAATCTATGGGCGTTTAAATCGCTGCAATCTAAGCGAAGTCTACAGTGAATTACTTGATTTGAACGAGACCCGAATTCTAAGAAATGTTTATGTAATAGCCTACATATGTAATTGGGCATATTGCCCTTTTAAACTTATTAAAAGAATCTAACTTTTTAGTGTTACTATCAAGAGCGTTCCATTCTCGATGGCAAGAAAGATTTCTTATATTCTGGAACATAACCCTACCCCCACAATTTTATGTTTTAAACCCCTTTCAATTTATTATTCCAAAATATAAGTTTATCAAACAACAAACAAAAAAACTAGGTATTAAATTATGGGAGCCAAGTGTAAAAAAAAATGTAATCTATTTTAACCCCCTTTTCTACACATTTAATTTATACATGTGTTTATATAATAAATAAAAAATATGTATCAAATATTTATTAAATAAATTATTTATTAAATCTTTGCAATATACATTAAATATTTCCAACATATATTAAATATTTTCAACATATAATAAATGTCATTTAGGTAAATAATGTGTATGTATCTACAATATTTATTAAATAAATATTTTTATATTAAATCTCTGCAATATTTATTAAATATGTATAACATATTAAATATGAACAGAACTTTATTACAACTCGGGCCTTTGCGCAACAGCATATGAGGAACATGTGATATAACAAATATGTACAGTGACAAGATGGGCATTTACAGGAGATAAATTACGCCATTACTTTACAACTATCAATTGATAATGCAAATATGTTAATAAAACAGTTTTAATAATCTTTTAGACGTGTTATCTTTATTTATTATTATTCTTTAAATGGCAATTAATTAACTTTTAAACAATAATTTAATATTCTAAACACGGTTGTACCTACATTTTTATATTATATCAATGCGCAAATTATTTTTCATAAAATTATAATAATTTTAAAATCAATAAATATTTTTCATCATCTCGATTATCACATTCTATTCTCACAAACGTATAGGTAAGGTATACTAGGAACAAAGTTTTATTGTGTTCGAAATTGTTTCGTGTACGAAGTTACCAGGGACAAAGTTGATCGTGGACGAAGTGACCTGTTACCACATTTACTGTGAGTGGAGTGTATTTGTTTTATATTATAATATTAAATAAACATAGACAAACCAGATAAATGGTGGCAGGTATTTTTCTTTTTGGTTTAACACGAATGAGTAAGTTAGGATTTCATGAAGGTGTGGGAACTGCAATAATTGTGCTGATAAGCTTATAGCTTAAAGCAATACATTATTTGAATAAATTGAAGTTTTCATTTACCAAGCGTATTTACAATGAGTATTCTTCTCTGGTCTTAGATGTCTACCGTAGACATACTGGCTGAGTCGGTTTTAAGATATATATCTTTATTAACTTTGAGCTTTACAGCTCATCAGTATACATAAAACATATACATACAGATGACAGCTGCATATAGAGCAGGAGATGCATTTTTATTTAGATTTCTTGTTTTGTTTGAAATTTTCTATCAGGGTTACAAGGGAAAACATACCGCGGGGCACCATATGGATAGTTTTTTTTTTTTTTTTAATTTAATGTCCTCAAACCTTGTATTATGCTAAAGTTAACTTATTTTTCTTCAAAAATATAATTAAATATGATTAAAGGTATTGGGAAAAAACTGATGGTACAGATAAGATAACTTAAAGGGCTCAATTTTCGCAAAATAGCAACCTGCATACCTTTTAACTTAAAACACTGATAACTTCAACATTAACTGCAATAGAAACTTAATTATAGTATCAAACTGAAGAGCAGAATCTGAACTTGGAGACTGAATAGGGATGCCATTAGTCATTTGAAGGGCACCTACAATGTACTCAATAAATGTAAATTTTGTCGCAAAAAAAAGCATCGCTAATTATTGGAGGATGAAATGCCCCTTTGCCCCAGGCTGTGCTGGCCCTGATATACAACATATACTATCTATAATATGAAGTATTTCCCACTTTTCATCTCTTTTTTGGTCTGTTCTCCATAATTTTACCGTTTTCTTCTCTATTCCCTTCTTTTCGCCTCTCTCAGACTCTTTTTTGGACTCTTTCAACATTCTTTCCGCTCCTTTCCACTTCTTTCTGGTGTTTTTCTTTTTGGTTTAACACGAATGAGTAAGTTAGGATTTTGTGAAGGTGTGGGAACTGCAATAATTAGTTGTGCTGATAAGCTTAAAGCAATAAACTATCTGAACAAACTGAAGTTCTCATTTACCAAACATATTTACAATGTTTATTCTTCTCTGGTCTTAGATGTCTACTGTAGACATACTGGCTGAGTTGGTTTTAAGATATAACAACGCATGTCTTAGAATCACATTCCAACCACAGATCTACTGATTACAATTAACACTTTCCTTATACAACAGATTGAGTGATGAGGAATTAGTGTGGCGGCAGCGAGTTCGTGTCTCCTATTAACATTAACCTCTCTCTTATACCATGCATGACCACTCTTTGTACGGTTATGAAAGCTAATTCTCTGTATTCATTTGACACCTTTGATTTGTGGAACATTGCAAAAATACTGTCAGCTTTAATACAAGTATTTCCCACTTTTGGTCTCTTTTCTCCATTTTCCCAGACTGTTCTTTTACCCTTTTTGTATCGTATTTTAACAGTTTTCTCATCTTTTTCTGCCTCATTTTGCTTCTTTCTGCCATTTTTGGTCTCTTTCTGCTCCTTTCCAGTGTTTAGGCACCCTGCCATTTGCATGTGTTTTGCATGAATGTCATTCCATGCATGTCAATTTTAGCGGGAGTGGGATGTAGCTCAAACGGTAGAGTGTCCGCCTGTAAAGCTGTCGGTCATCGATTCGATACTTCTCAGTGGACCCATTTGCAGTTTGGGATATTTTCCATTCCAACCAGTGTTCCACAACTGGTTCATGTGCTGTTCTGTCTGTGGGACAGTGCATATAAAAGACCACCTGCTGCTTATCGGAAAGAGTAGCCTATGTGGTGGCAGCGGGTTTCCTCTAAAGACATATGTGAGAATGACGATATGTATGACGTCCAATAGCTGATAATAAGATAAAAACTGATGTGCTCTAGAGGCGTCGTTAAATTAAAAAAACTTTACTTTCACTTTTTGCCAGTTTTAGCAATAAAAGGGACGAGCATTTTCCTTTCAACATCACTTTAAATTTGAAGATGGCTCGATGACAATTCAGTTTCCAAGACGGGGAAAGGACCATTGGCTGGCTAAAAGATGGGTAAACTCAGAGAACTGTATGCCAAAATGTTATCGGTAAACACTGGCAGAGGTTCAGGACAACTAATGCTATTTGGAATTGCCTCCGTTCTGGAAGTTTTTGATTATTTACTTCTTTTGAGTAGTATATAAAACAAATCGTGCAAACGGCGGTTTTTCACGCATTTATATACATTTACCAAAATGCAATTTTCCGGTATGATTAGAAAAGTCCTATACAAAAATGGACTTGCAGAATTCCTCTAATAAAGCCAGTATCTTACGATATCAATTAATTATTCTCTATATATTCACACCAACAACACGTTTGAAGAATATGACAAAAATAATACGACCATATGACGTTTTCTGTATTATTTACACAACATGTTGTTAATGCTTTTGTAACTGTAATCTCTTCAAATCACTGAAATACCTTTTCTGCATCCCATGCTTCATACGTAACTCCACTAGTGAAGATTTCAATAAGACTGGCTGCTAGAATGGCCACCATAGCAACAGGGGCTAAATACCTCCAGCATATTAACCAGAAGTAGTTAGGTCTGCAGCCCATCATCAACTCCACGTCATCAGATAACCTTTAAAACATGATTTTAAAACTGTTTTCAATTATTCTACTATACATTCGACAACTATCAAATAAATCTTTAAAATATTCGTAGATCTACCTACTTTAAATTGAGCTATGTAAATTATTTATTTATTTTCAATATGTCTTGTTATGCCTCACTGTATTCAATATGTCGTGTTATGCCTCACTGTATTTAATTATGTGTTTCAATTTACCAACTGAATCTTCTGTCGAATATTTAAAAAAAATATGTTTTAAATGATTTCCATTTTATCCATTGTTCTCAAATATAAATCGTGGATTTTGACCCTACGTAGAATAACGGACTGACCCTTCATTTTTTATTCTGTTTTTCACTTTTTAATGGTTTTTAAACATCTATTTGGCCTGGGTTTTTTCTATATCTTCATGCAGTTTATTTGTTTCAGACATTCTGAGGCGTTAATGCATAAGCGAGTTTAATGGGGAAGGGTTTGGATTGGATAAGAGGGTGAACACTCCTTACCGTCTAATCCCTCTTTCAGTATTAAATTTTATACAACTATTTCTCAATTGTCTTTTCCTAATTTCTGAATCTGACATGTTTATGTGTGATTGCAGTACTTTAAGAGGAGATATACTTACTGCTTTAAACCATAGACATAGGACACAGCTATGCACTCGGTAAATGCTATGATTAGCAATGGAATGTTGGCGCAGAATGAATCAAATAGGGAAAACACGTAGGGTCCGGTTGATGTGCCGAAACAAAGGGCAATAATGCACGACATGAGACAAACAACACCTGTAAAATAAATAAACAAATCAGATACCGTAACTTGGTAAAATATTCACTGTTCTAGGCTGGATTTTTAACGTGAACATATCTTTCTTGCAGTGATTTGTATAATATAAAGAATACTGCTTTTTGTTTGGTAAACTTTATAAGAACATAATAGTCCAGTCATAATACCCACCCCCGTGCGTGTTCCGAGGAGACCTTTTTTTATGATTGAAATTCATTACTGACATCCCTGTGATGAAAATTTTTACACCTGTCTTTTGGTGGCCATCTTTAAAAATGGCCGCCATTTTGCAGTATTTTGAATCATTGTCAAAATCTTGATAACCAGAGAAGCAATTTTTATTTTTTAAACTGCGTTGCATAGGTACTGAATTAATCTATAAATCATTTCATTACGCCATTTCAAAATCTCTGGGTTTTTTTTTAAGTATAACAGATCTTTTGAAATATAATGGCGTTGTGTACGTACATTGACACTCTTGAACCCCAGAACCCAGGATTTATTAAAGAGAAAGCTGTTTTTATGACATGAATTCATTACTGACATGCCTGTGATGAAAACTGGCATGGAAGTCGTTTCCCAAAATTTCCCGTTTGGTCGCCATCTTTAAAAATGGCCACCATTTTGCAATATTTTAAATAATTGTCAAAATCTCGATAACCAGAGGAGCTATTTTAATATTTTAAACTGTGTTGCATAGCTATTGAAGTAATCTATAAGTTATTTCATTATTTCAAAATACTGCAAAATGGCCGCCAAATGACAGACGTAAAAAAAAAGACTCCCAGGCTAATTTTCATCACAGGGACGTCAGTAATGAATTTCAATCATAAAAAAAAGGACCCCTCTAAAAAATGCACGGGCTCTTGTATTATGACTGGACTAACTGCACTGCATAAGTTTACTCTTATTATAATACATTCAATTGTTAAATTTAAACATAAATTATTGCAGTTTTGAGTCATCATCCATTATTCAAAAAGGCAATTTATACATTTTTTATTTTCACATTTGATTTCTTTATCCAAAGTCTGTTTCTATTTTTGAAGTTATTTAATTGGTTTTTCATTGATCTTATCAACAAACAGATTATAAAATGTTTTTAAAGATTTCCATTTGAAATGGGCTTTCAACCTATTGTATTAAAGTTATTATTTTTCAGTATTTTTTCCAATACATTTGATATTGCATTCACTATTCAGTAATCCATAATATTGTAAATAATTTACGTTCAGTTGACAGAATTAAAAAAATGATCCATGGGTAAAAAAGACACAGCCTCCATGCAGAGAAATTTTGTTCAATTAGTGTCACAAACTGTCTGCAAATTTTAGAGATTTATACACAACTCAAACATAAAATAAGAAAATTGCTAATCAATTTACACTAATTGACAACTGGCTCAAAATTTTTAAAACAAAATATTCTCTGTTTTGGTTGTCTTGGTAATTAAAAAAAAATCAATACCTTTTTAAATGGACAATTTTTTTTAATTTTTATAATTATATTTGGATTAAACCAAAGAGAGCTAGGTAATTCTTAATTTCTACCTGTCATCAATTTATCAGCTAGCCAGGATACATTCCATTAAACAATCTGAAGGGGTGCAGCACTACAGTGGTAGGCAGGGATTGAAATGATTGGTCACCTGTTTGCCAATGTCTAGTTTATTTTAGTTGACACCTACAATTAATAATATTAATAATCAAAGGCTCCTAACTTGACTCATCCATGAAGATGGGCCTAATTGAAACATCTGGTCCCTACATTGCATTAAATAATCTGAAAACCAGGTAAATTAAGTTTGGTTACCTCAGATTTTAAAACAATGTCCCCAAGTGATCTACAATAAAGTGGCCATCATTTGAATGTGGCCTTTAACTCTTTTGGCCCCATAATACTTTTACATGACAACTGGGCCCACCGCCAGATTATTTTAGACATTTTAGACGTTAACATTATAGTAAACACGTACTTGATCTTGTATGTAATTTTTGCTATCAGTATCATTGTTAGTATAAATATCCTCAACTTTAGCCTCATTTTCGGACTCAGAATCGTTAAATATGATTGAGAAAAAAATTGTTTACATTTCTTGTACCTGTTTTCAACTTTCCAGACATTTTTTAACTTTTAGGATTGTACAAATCCGATGAAATCACATAAAAACAATGCTATTTTCTTAGCTGACAATGGCCTACTAAAGGCTAGCCTATGCTACTATAAATAGAATGCATATCGCCAAAAACCTAGCAGGAATTTCGCAAAAAAATGAGACGCAACTCTATTTATATGTCACGTTTACCGGAGTCGACTTTAGTCGCCTGTGGTGCTGAAAGAGTTAAATACAGGTTGAATATGAACTCAGAATATGGCTGTTATTGTGTTAATGTGTTATACACAGTGTGTTTATAGAATGTATGACAATATGTATTATTTAGCTAGTATAAGATAAGGGGTATGAAAACAAACATGGGCGAAACTATAACTTGAATAAGGCGATACATGAGGGGGTGTTGTGGATCCGAACCCCCATCTTGAAGCTCTTCGGTTAACAGCTTCAATATGTTTCCCATTAATCATTTTAATGGCATTATATTTTTGTCGTTACAAACATCTACCTCCCCACTACATTATTAAAACTCTTTAGAATATCGTTGAACTATACCCTCACCCCCTTCGAAAATTACAGTAATGCATTTCATGGCCCTATGGACCAAACGACCGAGACCAAACATTGGCACCACTGCCACCCCAAAAACGTCATTCTCAAAAGGATAAACTTAAAGCACAATTAATTTTACAACAATCTATGAAGAAGTTAATATAGATATTTTAAAATAAATGCAAATACCAATACCTCCATAGTGAGTGTGTTTTTGCCCATCCAGCTGAAGTAGATAAAACATCACAATCTTCGTCTCCACATTATCATCACAAATCTCCTGTCATCAATCTTTAGTGCGACCTCTAGCGGGAGCTTTAACAACATCAGCAGCAGGAAAGCGAAGAGGCCTTGTTTAGGTTTTACTGTTATAATCCGAACGTTTCCTTGGTTAATATTGTAACAATTCTGCATCAATATGTTTCCTAGTATCAAGCACGTATGCAGGATTTCTGAAAGGTGGTGTCCAAATGTGATGGGTGATGGTTAATTTACACGTCCATGGAAGTTCCATTCGGAAAATGATTAAAATAAAATACGAAAAGGGGTGGGAAGCCGCTACTCAGTGTTGTGTAAAAAATGTTCATGTACACAGTATTATAATATATTTATTTTATGTTTGATACGTACAGACCTTATAAGTCTGTTTAACATAATTATGTTACATGTAAATTATGTTATATAACATATATATGTTAAGCATCTTATACATATGTAAATGTACGTAACATGTTTAATTAACATAATGTAGCTCAATCTGTATTTAAAAAAAAAAAAAAAACCCAAACAAAAACCCACATCCACAAACAAAAAGAATCTATTACAAATGGAGAGGGTTAGTTAGAAAGTTTAAACTCGACTTCTGCCATTAATATTTTTTCCTATTATAATTTGGCTATATGAAAATTTGATTCCCCCCTGTAATTTAGAACAATATTTTTAAAATATTTTGATCCATTTTCAAAATATCTGTGGTTGCCTCTGAAAGCAATTAGGTGTAATTTTAATTAGTACATGTATTTTTGTCCTGAAAGGCATACTGGCGCAATTCCATCTCTCCATCTCCCTCGAACCCCACCCCTACCCCCATCCCCGCCTCTATAACGCAGTTCTAGGCAGTGGTGCATAACTGGTCTAATAAAAGCCGTGGTAAGTACTGTCCTGTTTGTAAGAACTTATAATTAAGGTTTCAAGCACTCTGTCATGGCCACACAACTCAGCTTCTTGTACTGTCTGTAGTATTAGTTGTAGTGGTGGTGGTGTTTATGGTAGTAGTAGCAGTAGTACATTAAAGTAGTATTAGTAGTAGTAGTAGTAGTAGTAG
>JAULBS010138223.1:0-12896 GCA_032355785.1 Symmetromphalus regularis | reverse complement strand
TACAGTGACTTTTCACTACTGCTACCAAGTCGGTGACTTGAGCAAATATTTAGAGAAAAAAAAAACATTTCACCGGTTAAATTAATGGCTGGGACAAGCAAAAACATATAAAAATTGTTATAACAAAATATGAAATCTTTATAAAATTTGGAATTACTACAGAAGAAAATGAATAAAACTAAAAAAAAAAACAGTGCTAAAAATGTGTAATTGTTGGCGTGATAAGAGTTAATTGATTCTCAGTGATACTAACGGTTTTCCTTGGATCAAAGAAACGTTTTGCAGGATACTAACAGTTTTCCTTGGATCAAAGAAACGTTTTGCAGGATACTAACAGTTTTCCTTGGATCAAAGAAACTTTTTGCAAAGACCCAGGCCTAAACTAATTATTTGATTGGATCATGATAAAAGTTCATTCATTTAATAGTTACCGAATTGCTGTCTGTATTTCAAAGATAATTACCGATAATTGCTAAACAATGTAGTGAGCTTGTATTAATCAACTTCGCAAGCGCAGCAATTTTGCTGTTCTGGTTCAACAGATTTTGTACCGGTCTAAGCGGGACAAAGCATGGATGAGTGGTTCGAGAGAAATATATATAATTACACCGATTTATACCAGACGGGACCAAAAATTTTGTTCGAGGCAAGGCATATTCGATGCTGGAGTTATTCGATCTATCCATAGCTAATTTAATGGGTTACTTTTGGTTCGAACATAGCCTTGTTGTCGACCGATCCGATGTCAAGCCAATGAGATCTGACTGTGTATATATATATATATATATATATATATATATATATATAAATATAAACATATATTTACATTATTTACTCGTGATTTGACAAGTTTTAATACTTAATAAGTAAGTTTGTTGTCGGATTATATTGATTTAATATGGATATAAATACTGACTTAGGTTGGTGCTCTCTTTTGTGTATTTAGTTAGCAGACACTCAGAAGTAATGGTTCTGCGAGTATGAATGCACAGTGACAAGAAAGTTGTTGTTATAATGATTTTTATGATTGGATGTTGAAGCTGTTACATTTATAAAATGTTTTTCCCTTGGTTGAATGAGATAGCTTAAGCAAGACCAGTTTTATGGAACAAAATGATAAGGGGTCAGATTTACCAGAAAGTTCGAACTATTACCAGGCTACCCTACTATAACTTTACATGACTAATTCTGAATTTGATACTAATTAAATAATAATATAATTATTATATATGGACATGTAAATTATCTTTATTAATATCAGCTGAAAATTTTTTAAAGACTGATCAAAAAGTGATGTGAATTTTAATTCCCAGATTTTCATTTAGAGGAATATTACAAGAATCAGAAAAATTAGCCCTGTCACTACATTGTTTTTTTGGGGTGGTTTTTTAGGCTGCCGATCATTCCAGCATAAACAGTTTTAGGGTTTGAGTTACTTTTTACAGGTCCAGTGTTCTCGTTGCTCCATTTAAGGACACACTACCACCCTTTAGCATTTTACCTCCCCCCTTTCATTTTCTGCTGGTCCTGGTTTTTTCCCCCTTATATAAACTCGTAAACTTTGTCGCTTGTAATTAGCCACTCAACGTCACATCAGACAAAACAATACCAGTGTCTCTGTGAGACCTATTGAAGTCATTAACAACTTGGGATGGCTAGGAGATAAGTGAGTCACGATTGGCTGCATATGGTCAACCGAACTTAGGCAGGTCTTAATTACTAGGGTGTGAATTAACACACCACTGTTTCACACATAAATATCCACTATCCCTCCACCATCCAAGAGAAAAGTTAACTGACCCTGTACAAGTTTAATTTTGACACATGCAGATTGCAATACATCAAAGGGTTAAATGTGATGCAAGAATATTGTTTTAATTTAGAACTGACTTACGTTTGAGCACAACGATATTAATAAAATAAAACAAAGAAAAAATATTAAAGGCAGTGTCTTCTTTTAATTTTAATTTTTAAAATTATTTATATTTTCTAATAATAATAAAGTACATGCTAACATCAGAATAATTACCATTCTGAGTATGGAAGGTTTTTTTTGGGGTGGGTGGGAGGGTATGGGAGTATGCCCCCCTTTAATGTTCGGCTGGCCTGAACACTGAGGTCTTTCCCCATGATTTTTTTAAGACACTTACATACACCATCTGTCAAAATTTAGCTAATCGTGCAAGCCATGTTATGATGAATTCCAGGGTCCCTATTCAATAGCATAATGTACTCCACCCCTCCCAGTGAATACCTTTGTCTGACCAAGTTATTGACAAGTAGAACAGGTCCCTTTCTACGTGCCTCAAATTAAGCCAACATGGTGCTACAGTGAAGGTTCTTAGCAAATATTAAGACGCTTACACAGCAAGCTAAGGGAGCATGGCCCATAGCATCTATCGGCTCAAGGGAAAGCTGTTTTATCTATATATATATAAACCCTATTTTGTAAATCCCCCTTTAGATCGATAAATATGCTGGAACAGAAATTATTTTAATCATTAAATTATTATTAGAGTTAAATGTGCTTCATGATGTTCATCATTTTAAACAGCTGCTATCCTTAATACCCCAACCACATTTTCTTTTTTAAAATAATGTATTGAACATTATAATACTTATTTTTAATTAACTTACTTATTTTCTTTCCCAACAATAAAGACAAATAATAAGTATTCAAATATAAAATAGGTCGTCATTTTTTTAGTCTCCCAGCGATCAAATTTTGACACCTTCCTACTCAAATCAGGAAATCCGAAATGTCTGAATAAAACAGGGAATTCATTACCTGGGCATTGCTTCCAAACAACAACTTTATAGGCTGAAGCCTCATAGCAGCCAACAATCAAACCCAACATTAAAATGTACCACATCTTCACGGAAACTGAAACAAAACCAAAGATCCAAATAAATTTCGTTGCTGCTGACAACTGTCCAGTGAGTAATCAAGAGAAAACCTCGTGATCTCCGATCTTTTCCTTCAATGCTTTTTTTTTTTTTAGGTATAAGGGACGCTACTCTAGATATCACCTCAAAGGCTTAGTTTAAAACACGGATCCCGTACACAAAACTGTGAAATTTTGTTAAGTGGTTATTTAAAATATATATATATATATTTATTGGATGGGAGTGGAGGTTGAACAGTGAAAACCGGAGAGTGGGGGCTAGGTTGGGCTCAGCCCCCCTTTTTTCGCCAGTTTTTATTTCAGGTATAGATTCACGGTTTCACACAGCATATTCTATACACACACAAAAATTAGCCCCACCCCACACTTTGAAAATCTGTCCTATGGGCCTGTACAATGATAATTAAGCCTCCTGTTTCAGTAGAAAATGTACATCAGCATAAACATGTTTACAAAGTCAGTACATATTTTCCTAGGGCTTACATGTATGCAGTATACCGAATTATATAAAGCTTTTTCACCAAGCCTCAAATTTTAAAACCAGTATATATTTTTCGACAACCTTCAGGGTTTAAAGAACCAATATCATCTACACATATAGTTTTGCTCCCAATAGCCAAAGATTATTTTTATGGTGGGGGTCATTAAACAAAATATTTTGAGAAAATCACTTAAAACCATGTTTAGAACATGATTGTTTTTACCGGAATTTCAAATACAAAATTGTTTTAATAGAATGGATAACCAATTCTCAATACTTATAAAATTAAAAAATTAAATGCACACATCCAGCTCCCTCCCATTGACTAACAGGCCAGGAATTTAGAATACAATTGAAAGCCAATTCATTTCCATGTTGGTTAAATATGGTATTGCAGGACCATAGAAATGACCTTGGGAGTGGGGGATCAGGGGCACTGATGGATAGTGTACAAACTATATCAGATTTTGTTTACAACAGCAAACATTAAGTGGTGAAAAAAACCTCACATGTGGGTGGTGGGTGGGTGGTGTGCACATGTCTTATTGTATCAGATATTGTAGTAATAAAATGAAATCCTTGAATATCATAACCTCATTGAACATTTGTATCACAATATCAGTTTGAAATTGACATGTAACTGCCCTAAATATCTCAAAATTTGATATGCAGGTCAAATACAATATTTGAAGGAATACTTAAGTACTGCATTTCCAGGAATACTACAATGTTTAACTAAAAACAATTGACTTGAATCTCTATATAAACTGGTTGTTTAATCATCATCCCAGCACATTGTTTATTCAGCAGTTATTAGGTGTAAGACATGGTACTTAGCGTGTTTTTACAGGAAACCAACTATTGCTATATAAGTGTAGGCTACTCTTTTCAATTATCTGCAAGGGATCTTTTATATGCACATTCCTACAGACAGAACAACATACCATGGCCTTTGAAAAACCTGTTATGGACCACTGGTTTGTGTAAGTGGCATGTACACCTACCCACCGAGCCTAACAGAGCACTCACTCAAGAGTTGGAGCAAGTATCAAGATTAAAAATCCCAGGCCTCAACTGAGATTTGACCCCAGTCTGATAACTTAACCACTGTCACTGGGGCTGATCTCTATATAAAGATCAAGGCAATACACTAATCTTACACTTTAGTACTTTCTTATATTTCCAATTCTGGTGGCTAAATCAATGATACAAAAATTAGCACTGTTAATAGCAGCAAGTGAAATTATATGGTACCTTTTAACTGAATTCCTTTTGTGCTGCCCATACCAGATTCCTGACCTAGCAAATATTTAATAATTTATATATTATTGTCATTGAGGAAGTACCACATTTTATGTTTCAGTATATTGTTGTCTGAATTTTTTGGGTATTAATACATCTTCCAGACATGCACATTTTGTGAACTGATATTATTTACAAAAAACAAAAACAACAGCAATATATGGTTTGTTATTTATTATTCCAAATTCACTTCACTACACAAGTGAAATAAACATGCATTAACTAAATCACATGAAATAACTGCACTTCTTTCTATGATTGAACTGTATAAATACTAGCTAGTAAACTGATTGTGTTTACTAATTAACTATAAGAAATGATGTTTTACTCACAAAATAAGCTTCATTTAAAGTACAATACTAGTGAATAGAGAGAACACAGTCCTGCTAACATTATTATGGATAACTATTTTGACACTGCTATGAGAAACTATATGTACCTTGGTAGAATTAGATGAGTTAAACATGCGCCAGACCTCAAACAAGTTGGGGCCAGACCTCAAACAAACTGAGGCCACACCAGACTTTGTTCTAGGATTTCAACAAATGCATTTAAGGATGATTTTAATTTTTTTATATTTCACTGTGGATCTTGGATCATCATCTAAATCCATCTTGGGTACAAACTACAGTATATTTATCACATATATATTAATTAATGATTTGCCTGGCAAGAAAAACACTGCAATTAGTCTTTAAAGGTGCATACAATTCCACTAATTAGTCTATTATAATAAAATTATTTCACCAGTAACTAATTATTACATACCATATTATTAGTCAATGGTGAAGAACATGCAATTAAGAATGATGAGTCACAGTTCAGTCAGTTGGTGCAAGTGGCATACACCTACTTGAGACACTAACATTATCATATAACATTTTTATTATAAGCAATAGATTTAGTTGAACGTAATTGTTATAAATGAAGTAGAAACTATAAATTTAACATCTTCTGGGAAACAAATTGATAAAAATTCATTATGCATTTTCTTCCATAAATGGAAAAATTAACTGTTTTGTAGGTACAGTATCACTATCAGTTACTGAGTTAGTAAGAATTTAAAATGAAGAAACAAAGGGAGATAATTCATGTTAAATGGTTGCTAATCAGAAACAGTGATTCAAGGATAAATAATCACTGATATAAATCAAAGACAACTTGATATTATGATAAAAACATCAAAAAGAAAAGTCCGTATTATATAATTCAAATTATGAAGAGAGGATAACTCGAGAATGTAAATACGGTGATAATTCAAGTAAACTTTCCACAATGCCTATTTAAACTTGGACTGCAGTAAAACAAAATTTCACTATTTCTTGTTGTCAAGGTATTAAAACAGGTGAGCACTATGCAGTCTTGCAAAGCACTCCTGGTGTGTTATTTCTCTTATTCAAACGTGTTTGAACATACAACATAAATGTGAATATATATTATATGTTTTGGTATTGGGGAGGTGCATACGGATATTGCGTAGGTGAAACCTGTAAGTCATAGACACAAAAAGCAGTATTACAGATATAATAATGTAACAACATGCAATCAGCTGATTAATATTATGGTAACTTTTAACACTTTAAAGCAATAATTAACAAAATGTTACCATGACTAAAGAAATTACTATAAATATCACATCATCAAATTACATGTCTATAGGCACAAATACTGAGTTATTTTCCTATGGAGTGATGCAAAACTTTGCACTTCTTGTGATACAGTAACACAGAATGAACATTAACTTTCTCAAACACTTGATAACAACTAACAATGAACTGTACATACAGAACACATTCTCATAAAACTGAAATATCACTCACAATTACATATACCTATTTAACACTTTACTTTTATCACTAATGAATGTTTACTTTCTTTTCCTTTACACATTTTAATTGTCACATAAAATTCTATTACCGACATAAATTTCACTTAAGAAATCTAAATAATATACCAATTAAAGTTAAAACCATAATTATTTTCCTTTTTTCTTTAATGTTTTGGTTAAAACACAAATGTATATATGTTACATAGTTATATACAAAATAGGCTAGTGTGTTACAACACTGGAAACTGATATATATATATATATATATCTATATATCTATATATCTATATATATATATATATATATAGATATAGATATGGGTGCATGTTTTTGTTATTAATTTTATGAGATTTTCGTAATTCTATGGTTATAGGTTTTTTGTTATTTATGAGATTTTCTTAATGTTTATGGGTATGTTTTTGTTATTCATGAGATTTTCTTAATGTTATGGATGTATGATTTTGTTATTTATGAGATTTTCTTAATGTTTATGGGTATGTTTTTGTTATTTATGAGATTTTCTTAATGTTTATGGGTATGTTTTTGTTATTTATGAGATTTTCTTAATGTTATGGATGTATGATTTTGTTATGAGATTTTCTTAATCCTATGGGTGTATGTTTTGGTTATTTATGAGATTTTCTTTATGCTAAGAGTATGTTTTTGTTATTTATGAGATTTTCTTAATGCTATGGGTATATGTTTTTGCTATTTATGAGATTTTCTTAATGTTTCTAAAGAGACCCTGTTTAATCATTACTAAACGTGTGGTAACTGTAACACTTGGCCAACAGATGAAATCCTCTCTTAGCCACTGGTTTTTAATTGCTGAGACTACACCAGCTGTATGAAGCACTAATCATGTTTCATATTTATGAAAGAAATGAAGAAAATGTCTGTTTCATGCACATCACAAACATATTCATATACTACTACATATATGTAGGTGTCATCTACAGCTTTCATTAGCTTTGCAAGATAAAAACTGCATTTGTCAGATGACAGGGGATATAATGGGCAATGCAATATTTGGGAAAATAAAATAAATGATGCAATAAATAATAATCGGTTTTTAGTTTTCTCTTGGGAGGTGGCAGGAGTGTTGAAAGATTAAGGTTTACACTTGTAAAAATAATCAAAACTATGGAATATTTTGTTCACTTACAATAAGAGTAATTATTAACACTTCTGTAAATAAAGACTTATCTCAATATTCCTAACATTACTGCCAGTACCATCCTTCAACAAAATACACAAGACACACAAAGAATGTAAATTAATATGAATACAATAATGGCAGTAAATGTATGAGAATATTACTTTAAGTACATGTAGACAATCCAGTAACAATGACCACAGTCATCTTACAATGCAATGGAATACTGTAAATCTAAACATAACGTCACACTTTTCTTTCCAGAATGAAAATAATGAGATCATGCAAAAAAAGTAATACAAAGTATTATCTCAAAATTCTGTAACAAGAATAAAATATAAATAAATGTACAAAAATCCAACATAAAAAAACCAATAAAAAAAACCCAAAACAAATAAAACAAAACATTCATACAACTAAGTAGTGAAGTCCAGAGTTGCACCATAACATAATATGAAATACTGTATCACTTGTAAAGACAATTAGTTACCTGAGAATTAAAATACATGTATTAGTATTCTATTTTGATTCTATTTTGACTACTTGCAGTCATTATATTGAGAATATAATGTATCTTCCTAACCAGCTTAATTTTACTAACCTCTTAACCATAAATAAACAAATATATATATAAAATTACAGTCTGTTCTATCTTAACATCATGATAAAACATTACAATTAACTGGTGATGAATTGTAAATACTGCTAATTCATAAATTTAATTATATTATTCTATATTCTAAAGATTCATATTGGTATTATTAAAAAATAACTTTTGTTTTTAGCAATATTATCTCAAAAATCTTAGTTTACATTGTATTCTTTCAGTCAGTTTTAACAATATTTCTTGTAACTAGACATGTAGTCTTTTGTAATACATGTAGATAATGAGATAATGTATTTGAACCTGTATATAAATACCACCTGCTAATAATTACTTTTATATGGTTGTTTTATATAAGTTTGACTGTAAACCACAAAATGTCATGACTTGTATAAGTAATCTTTTTAAATACTACTCATTGTGAGTTCCAAACCTGCGATATACAATAAATTAAACCATGTTACTATTTGAACTGACAAAACAATATATTTTAATAGAAGGTGAATTACATAAGATGAACATCAGAACAATTTTCAAAAAGAATCAGTAACAAAATAAACAAACATTACAACAAAACATAAACAATGTCAACAAAAACAATAACTGAATGAGTAAATTACGCATATTTTATAGAATTATCAAGCTCAAAGATTCAAACACTGAATAATGGTGTCTTAGTATTGTACATGTATTCAATACATTTAGTAAGCATCAATTTAATCAAGAGATACATTCTATAAAACTCAACATAATTTATGTAAAATGTTGTTTGTAAAATAATGGGAACAGTCTTAATACAGGCTCAGCCTGTTAGCTAATCTGATTCCATTTTTTTTTTGATGAGTATACAATATGTTTTTAAACCAACCAAATTAATGAGGGGCCAGTAGATATAGGTATTTTTCTTCAAATATGGTACAAAATACATTTGGTTTTGGTTTAGCATATAAAGCTTGAATTCACTTTTAACACTGGTGACAGCTGAACATTAACAAACTTACTAATATAACATAACATTAGCAAAAAAATGACCAAAATATCTATTGGTCCTTAATTAATTGTATTGAGTATAGTTATCAGTTGACATATATGACCTTCCAAAATAGTACTGAGTGGCAAACTATAAAAATAAAGTGATTGACATATTCTAGTTTACAAGACATGAAATGTCAACATAACATCTCATTTTTCAAAATAATTTGTTACTTTTCAAGATATTGATAAAAATGTAGTAAAATAAGTGTCCCTTTTGAGAAAAACAGGTTTAAAGTTTGTTCTGAATAATCAATTTCAAAATGTAGAAGTAAAAACAATGCATGAGATCAGTATGAAAGATCATCATAAATTATGTTTTTACTAAAAATCTTAAAATAATTTTGTACACCTTGATACTGTTTTTACACCATAATCATTGGGTACACATGTGTGCAACTTAATATGCAGTTCACCGTTGAGGGTCATTTATGTATATGTACATGATAATAATAATAATAATATTGTTTTTAATTCAATGTGTTGTTTCTTTTTAATAGATATTTGAACAAAAGACAAACATTCTGAAAAAAATATATCGCAAATAAAAATGATAACTGAAAATGTAATTGTACATATGAATAATGAGAAAATATAAAATTTTGGTTTTGCTAGGTTATAGAACGTAAACAGTAGAAAAAAAATAATAAACCATATAATGACTAGTGTATATACTGATAGTTTTTATATGAGATTCTGAGTCTCCTTTTATACAGAAAATTGAAAAAAACACAACCTACTGAACAGAAGTACGGTACTAACATTCATAAAAAAACTAGTTTACAATGGTTTTGAGTGGTCTGCTGTGGTTTATGTGCCATTAACTTAGTACATAAAGGCAACAGCAATCAGTTAAGTACATGTAGAGTAAAGGATAAAAAAAAAATGTAGCCCTTTGTAGTTCTACGAACATGTTGTCATAATATATACACATCAAACCAATTCTTAACATACATGTATATGTACAAACATTTTGATTTTTTTTTTAAATCTGAAAACGGACATATTTTATTGGTGGGCATGGCACTAATCTGGTAACAATGACAGAGATCTACGAAAAGCAGCCAACTATATACCATTCTGTAAAGTACAAAAAGTTAACAGACAACAAAAGTATATAACATAACACATTTCTTGAAACAAACTCTGGTTTAAAACATGTAAAAAAAAAAATAATTAATCGTTTTCTTTTATTAGAAATGATTACAACTGTTTCCAAACCTCATGTGCCAAGTACTAAAATGCGAAAGTTAACAATAGCGTAGTATTCAGATGCTACAAGAAAGTCAAATTTAACAGAGCTCTGCAAAGGTACCATCAATAACTGAACTTTTTACATTAGCCAACTTTCATGACAATAATAAACAAATATCTTGGAGCCCTTTTTTTCCTTCTATTTTTTTTTTTTTACATAGCTACATATTTTTTTGCAATATTTAACAATTTTATATAAATATTTAGTTTTAAGCTAATATTTAGGCTACTAATTTACTGGTTTGATGAATTTATAATATTTAAAAGGTGGGTTTTCCAATTTAAAACTGGTTTAAATGAACACAATTTCACTGTACATCGTCCAATCTATGGTCTACTGAATACATTCTAATTCAGCAGAATTGATTGAACATTTCAAAGAAAAGTTAATGTGTTTGAGTTAGTAAACATTGTTTTGATCATGCTGATGAAATGTAAATGTATTGACTTCATATTTCTGCATGGAACATAAATGAATCATTTATTGTCCTTAACTGCAAACACAGGTTTAATAGACCATTTCTCATTACTGATCAATGAATAAATCCTGGCAAATTATACATTACTCGACAGAGATTGCAACCTTTTTTCACAACAAAACCATGAATTTCTCAGAATGAAACATCTTGCCTTATTTAAAGTGTGTGCTTTATTAATTGAAGAATTTTCATCAATAACTTAAATTTCAGCAGGTTAACTAATTTAAAACTTACTGACAATACAGATTTGTCTGACAACCTACCACCCTTTTTAATAAAGGATAAAGTCAATAAGCCCATTTTCACTGGAATTTTGGTCTCGTATTTCCTGATAACTCCTAAATAACCTAAGAACATCAAAGAAGTAACAGCCCAAAGCCTAATGGGAGAGTCCAAGTATAGACAAAAATTTCCATTATACAATATGAATTGAGGTAAATATCCACAGGAGCAGCTCTTACCTAATTTTGGTTTTTTTAAAAATGAGAACTATACAAAAATTTAAGTGGACTAAAATGTAAAAATTATCACCTTCCATGATTAAACAGCAGTGGAAACATGGAATTAATATGTTCCATACACAATATGATTCTAACAATTAGTACATTCATTGGAGTCTTTATCTGTTTTCTATAACACAGCATTTTCAAATCACTCGAACCTATTCACAGCATTGATATAACCTTAGTTTCAACTATTCTTCTTAACTACATGCATCTTCTAAAAGAGCATGGCTAATTTCTAGCTACAGAATGTTTCATCACACTTAAAGTCATTCTGAGAGTTATGATGTGGTTCTCCTATTGTCCCTCCTAATTTCTCTCAATCACCCAGTGGTATGATTCTGACTAATCACCAAATTTCTCTCTTATATTTCAACATTGGCTCTTAGTATAAACTCTGCTTTTAACAGCTATAAAACAGACTGAACTGAGAACTGATGTTGAACTCTGAATGAGAAATTGGGCCTTATACTCATCACGTTTCAATCACCGTCCCTGCAAGATTCACCTAGCATTCTTTCAGTGGTATGATTCCAACTAATCGCTCCCATTGTCAGATTCGCACTCAGTTGTATGTTCTATCTCCACCTTGTAGCGGTACTTGGCAACACAGCGTACCCACTTCTCTGGTGGGTTGGGACAGGTCACTGAAATGGATCTCACTTGAGCTTTTGACACAGTACAGGCTGGCATGGTAAAGGCTACATCTGAATATTTTTCAAAATTTTCCGGTACCTCATCATGAACACCAAGATCTAGCCGTAATACAAACAGATAGCTCTTATAAGCACCTGAAAAATAAATACAGACATTAGGGGAATATAATGTTCCGTGTATCATATAACATAGACTAACTAACATAGACTACAATACCACGAGGACTGAAACATGAATACTTGCAACAATTGGTTAATTTCATAATGTAATGATCCAAAAATAATTCCTCCTGATCCCAAAGCAACCTCTGGAAGGCCTCTCCATAACAAACGAGTAACTGCCCCAATTACTTTACACTCAGCTGAAAATGGAAAGTGGAGAGTAATTCTGTACTCACCTTTCATCATTTTGTTTTATCCCATAAAATGTAAAAAAAATAGCAAAACTGCAAACCTTATTTGAATTTCTTACCTAGAATGCTCTAATGCTATTTTCAAATGAAAAGGCTTTGTGATCATTCTGATGTATATTACACAACATATTTTCTTACATGTACTAAGTTCAAAAGGTGAAGTATTTTTTATACGGGTCCACATCCAATTTGGTTCGGACCCGTGTCCCCCGGGTCCAATGTCCTAAGACTAGGGCACCAGGCCCGGGGCAGAGGTTAGTGTTAGTAGGAGACTCGAAACCC
>JAULBS010138212.1:0-12896 GCA_032355785.1 Symmetromphalus regularis | reverse complement strand
ATAGAACATTTAACAGCTCCATATATTAAGTTTTCATTAAATCTGAAACACATAGAACATTTAACAGCTCCATATATTAAGTTTTCATTAAATCTGAAACACATAGAACATTTAACAGCTCCATATATAAGTTCTCATTAAATCTGAAACACATAGAACATTTAATATTTTCATCTTGTATAGCTTTCCCTTAAATCTGAAACACATAGAATTTTTATCTGCTCCATATATTACAGCTTTTCCATAAATCTTAAACATGTGAAAACTTTCGAAGAAGGTGAAGATTTAGAAGGTAAAATAAAGATTTTTTTATCTAGTGTTTTGCTATGTAGTCCACAAAAATGATAATATATGCTTTAGATATAAGTTAGCACAAACAAATAAAATCTACCCACCTCTCTACATCATTTTTTAAAACTTTATTGTCTGCTCGCAATAACTCAAGTTCATCAACATTATCCTTGAGACGTCGCATATCCCGCAACTCTCTCTGTAGATCTCGAATTATGCTCTCTGCAGAGGAAAAACACAATAAAACTATATAAACAAAGTTACAACTCTTAATTCATCAATATTATCCTGGAGGCATCGCATATCCTGCAACTCTCTCTGTAGATCTCGAATCATGCTCTCTGTAGAGGAAAAACACTATCAATAAAACTATTTATTACCCCAATGGGCACTTATAACTGGGAATTATTTTTCATAATTTCTCAGTGAACATTATTATACATTGGTTTAACAAGGCATTTCATATGACCAATAAGCTTGATTGTACTAAATATGACATCATTATCATTTTGTGAAAGTGCAAATGAGGTTATTAAAACTTGAACAAGTTCAACATAACATCATCCATATATCCTTAGGATAGCATTTTTCTAAACTGATGCATATTTAGAAAGTTTAAAGAACAGAACGATTAAAATTGTTTGGGGTAATAAATAGAATATTAAACTTGTTACCATTTATTATCAAATTTATGTCCCTTGTGAAATAATTTTCCATTGTCACTCACTAATGCTTGTGACAAAGAACAAATATTTCACTCGGGACATAAATTTGATAATAAATGGCAACTCGTTTAATATCCTCTAAACATCGTAATAATTCAAGTTCATCAGTGTTATCTGGGAGGTGTGACATATCCCGCAACTCTCTCTGTAGATCTTGAATCATGCTCTCTGCAGAGGAAAAACAATCAATAAAACAATATAAATATCCTGGAGTCTTGTCAATATTGCACTTTTCTCTCAGAAGTTTCTTTTTTGATTTCCCAATCTTATTTTAAATAATGTAATAAACTTTATAACAACTTTCAAAATTACAGATAAAACTCACTAAATACTGAGTTTAATAATCAATAGAGACACAATTGAATGTGATCTACCTTTCTCCTCCAGTTTAGCATTTCTGTCTTCAAGGTCAAGTTCGAGGTCAGTTCGCAGATGAAATTCTGACTTTAATTCTAACTCCATTTTCCTAAGTTGCTGTTCTTTCTGGCGCAACAAAGTCTACAATACATGGTTGATTTAATATAAACATCTGATACACTGTTCTGACTGTTTTCATTTAAAAAGAAAACTACTAAGGCAAATTTTTTTTTTTAATATGAACATCAGTATCTGAATGCAACATTGTATTTACAAAATACAACCATCAATCTGTTATCTGGAAGGCACACAATAAATAATTTATTCTATTTTTTTTCTCCATGTTTTAGGTAACAGATAATTTATTTGGAGATAATCCATTGACTTAATGACAGGTAATTTCATTAAGAAAAAATATGAGAATGGAAATGGAAAATGGTATATAAATCTGACTATCAGCAATATTCAGACTGAGGTTAATGGGAGAATAGTATAGACATGATAATACACAGTATGAATTTTACTATCTACAAATACTATTTAAATAAGATTAACTGAAGGATAGTATATATGAAATCATTGAATGTACCTCACTAACAGCCCGTAGTTCTTTCTCTCGTGCAAGAAGCTACAAGACATGGAAGATTTAATACAATTTCAATCTACATTTATTAAATTCACTAATTGTCAAGGTCTATGTATTATGATCACACAACTTCTTATATGCGTATGAACATCAATTTAGGCATAAGTTCAAATTTCTATTTGTTTATGCACTCGAAAACTGCCCTAACAATGTAAGAAACTTGGATTTAAAATGAATAAAATAAGATTAATAGTATTTTTAGCACAAGTACAATATCTTTATGATGAACTGACTAGACTACTTAGTCTTGTAGAATAAAAATAAATGAATATAAACCAATAAGCTACATCACTTCTGGAAATATCCTTGGGGCAAAAACTTATTTTCCCTATAAGCTACAATACATCCACTCAAACAGTGAACATGATACAGCCTGTTCTGTTTAAATTAACAAACAATAATCATTATTAGTAAATAAATTGAACAAGAATTCTGCAAAATAAGTATTTCAAATCATCTTTGAACAAGACCACTTCAGTAACCTTCACTCTGCTTTTTTAACAATAGGAAATAAAAAATATGGACAATAAAAAAATAAACGAAAGTATGTACCACAATTATCTTATTTTTACTATGTGGTTTAAACTGACAAATAACAAAAACATAAATAAATAAATGACTATTTAAGACACTAATCCATAATTCTTCAAACTAAATTTATAAAGTATTTAAATAAAACAACTGATGATTACCATGCATAAAAATCAATCTAGGATTAACCATTTAGAAAACATGCAACAAAAATATTGAGAATTTGCGTAAAAG
This sequence comes from Symmetromphalus regularis, assembly GCA_032355785.1. Lineage (NCBI taxonomy): Eukaryota > Metazoa > Mollusca > Gastropoda > Neomphalida > Neomphalidae > Symmetromphalus > Symmetromphalus regularis. The sequence continues at coordinate 10,112 of JAULBS010138212.1, read as the reverse complement.
TCAAAACAGCTAAACAAAATTGTATCTCGTACCCTCTGAGCAAGCTGTGGTGATTGCATAAACTCTCCTAGTGGTGTTTTTGGAGAATTGGTCAAGCTGAGGTTTCGTAATGGAGAGGATATCTGGCAAGGACTGGCAATCAAATTAGTAACCTGTGGGTGTCTCTTTACCTCTGCCACTGAAACAAAAACAATTACTCAATATTATCCAAACTAGGCCTAAATATAACCAAGTTTATATATACCATATGAAGCAATGTTTAGTAACAAATGTCTCTGGCCTTTAGTAACATCCTGTCAAACACAATATTTGACCACATACTTCAGCTTCAAGTTGGTCAATCTGTAGCACTTTAAATGAAATAGTTTCTTAAATGGAGTGTATTCTCGTTACAACTTGTTATGTATTTGAAATGATATGGATAATAAAGAAATTGTTACTCTTGTCATTTTATGAAACTTGTAAAAGTATTCAAATATACTTCCCATACAGGATTTGAGATATTTTCTTTGTAAAATCAGAAGAATACACACATTTGTATAATACTCTATATGTGCTTACCATAAAATTATTTTTAATTTATAAACGTTCACAAAATTCTAAATTTCCATTACTTCTCTTATGCGAGAAAATCCAGAGAATTTCAGAACAAAAGTTTAAGAATCTTACAATCAGAATTGTAATTAATCTGGGGTCGTAACAAGGCGATAACATTTTTTAATTAAAACTTATCACTTATGATTTTAGTTGTCTTTCTAATGGAATAAACTGGAAATACTTGATTATATATGTTTCAGAATTATTATGTATTAAAACTGGTACATAGCTGCCAATATCATTAAAAGTGTGAACGGCAAAAGCATAGTCCTTTTAGAAGAGTCATTATAAAGATGGCTATTTCAATAAATTGAAACAATAACTTCAGCAGCCAACACAGCTCTCTCAGTCCACTACTGCTATGTTTAGTAACCCTTTCACCACTTCTCAACTTAGTTTAGATGATTAGTAACATTTTCATCACTTCTCAACTTAGTTGTTTAGAAACATTTTCATCACTTCTCAACTTAGTTTAGATGTTTAGTAACATGTTCATCACTTCTCAACTTACTTTAGATGTTTAGTAACATTTTCATCACTTCTCAATTTAGTTTAGATGTTTAGTAACATTTTCATCACTTCTCAACTTAGATGTTTAGTAACGTTTTCATTACTTATCAATTTAGTTTAAATGTTTAGTAACATTTTCATCACTTCTCAACTTTGTTTAAATGTTTAGTAACATTTTCATCACTTCTCAACTTTGTTTAAATGTTTAGTAATATTTTCATCACTTCTCAACTTAGTTTAGATGTTTAGTAATATTTTCATCACTTCTCAACTTATCTTAGATGTTTTGTAACATTTTCATCTTCTCAACTTAAATGTTTAGTAACATTTTCATCACTTCTCAACTTATCTTAGATGTTTTGTAACATTTTCATAACTTCTCAACTTAGTTTAGATGTTTTGTAACATTTTCATCACTTCTCAATGTATTTTAGATGATATTGGGACATGCAAGTTCCATTAAGGTGATGTAATAGGAAAATACTCCCTATAAAATATTGCCACATTTTTATTTTTTTTTATTTTATATTGGAGAAACACTCATTTTTTTAAATTAGGATTATTAAAATTTACTTTCCAATATCTGGCAGCTATGTTGGGGATAAAACTAGGTGTAAAACAACGTAAGCATAAGTGGTGCAACAGTGCATGTTGGTATTAAGGGATGGACATGCCTTTCTTAATTCAATTTCCAACTAAAAAAACTAAACATTTATACATGATAATAAGCAGAAGGCAGTGCATATAAATCGTAGCCCGGTGCTCAGCATGCTAGAATACAAACACAACATTTGAGTATTGAGTGCAAAGATTACATATTAGTTAATATATTTACAGCATTTCATATTTAATTTATTTTTTCTAAACAATAAAATTAATTTTTTTTAATTTTCATTTCTTCATTTTATTCCAACGGAAGCTATTAATTTGTGACCATAAGCTAAGGGTTCTATGGTCTGTAAGTATAGGTCAGTGGTTAGTGTCAATCAGGTTAGTGATAGCATAACAGTGATTAATTGCATATACAACACGTGCAACCACGCCCAGTGCTCTGTAACTCTAAGCAAACACAAAACGTACACTAGATGTAACAATAACACATTATTATAACTACATATATACTGTAAGTTTTATGCTTGCTTTCAGTTACAGGGCCTCTGTGTCTGACCTACTTGAGTGAAAGCTACTGTTAAACGAGTCATCCATTGTACCTGGAGTTGTCGGGAAGCCGTTCACTACTAGTCGAAAGAAAAGAGTAGGATCGTGGTGAGCGTGGTTGTCTAAGAAGCAAACAGAAAAAAACTAATTCACCATACTAAGCAAACTAAACCTAGTGACAGCTTTTTATCGTCTACAGAACAGAACGACAAACTGAGAAATAGACATGCTGCAAATCACAGGTAGTTTGGACTCTTTATTACCTATAGAATTAAAGGTACAAACTGATAAATAGTAAAGTCAAAATCACAAAGTCTTTCTACAGGGACAGAGCAGAAAATAAAATGATTTGTAAGTGATGTTTCTTAACATCATCTATGTACAGTATTAAAGGTAGAAACTGATAAATAGTAAAAGTCAAAATCACATCGAAGTCTTTCTACAGGGACAAAGCAGAAAATAAAATGATTAGTGATATTTCTTAACATCATCTATATACAGTATTCTCTAATCGGTGTTTCATTTGCCCATCATAAGCAGTTTTGTGTGCGTGACCCATATTTAATAATAATCATAATAATAAGTTCATTTATATAGTGCTAAACTCCATACTAATGTGTGCTCAATGCGCATTACATAAATCAAATGGCAGGGTTAGTTATTTAATTCACATGTTAGTTATTGTCACTGTTCACAAAACAATCTGGAATGGGTTGTACAAATGTTCAGTTGTCAGAAGCAACCTTTGAAATTGCTCGTGACAATCGGCAATGCCGCTGAGTTTTTATCACTGCGCGACACTTTTTTTGCAAAAGATTTTTTTTCAAGGTGTATTTTTTCTATATTATTAAAAATAAAGTATACTTTACACTAAAATTGCCATGATGACACTATTTCTCCACAGTATTTATTTTGCAATAAACGTTTTCTTAATTGCATGGGTTGCAGAAGAATATAAAAATATGAACATATCCCTGTCCTATCAGAATGTACACAACATGGCACTGTGTGTAAATAGAGTATAGTATAGTCATATGAATCAGGCACCAATTACTTTATTTACCTGTACACTGACTGAGAACGTCAGCAAAGTCAGGTGTTAAGACAGCCTTCGGGTTTGAGTTCAACTTAAGCATGGCACTCTCTAGCAAGTCCTTGATGTTCAGTTGAATGAATTCATCCAGTTTCACAGCAGCTCCAATGAAGTGAGCTGCATTACTCTCATAGCTAGCAGCCAGTAACACAGCAAACACCAACTGTCAACAACAACATTGTACACTGAAGTAATAAGGGACATTTACAATAGTGAAAAATCTTTTACTAAACTCTTCACTTATCAACATTTTACTATTTGCATTTTCAGACACGTACATATAAAATGCAGATTGTTTGCAAGATTTCAATCAGCATCTTAATGATTAATATAAATTTGAATGCCCCTTGTGTGAATAGAACAGTTGTGAATAACCCCTTACTTGTATAGATTTCAGCAATTTTTAAATATATACACTATAATTCACATCAGACCGTCACTCTCCTCTCGAATTCATAAAAAAAAAAAATGTTTTACCTTAAATCCCCTGTAAATCCATTATTTGTAAGTGGTCTAATTTTTTTCATTCAAATATTCTTTCTAAACAGTTCATATATGCTCATAATCTTCAATCTAAAAATTTATAATATGATTTTAACATTGAAATTTTTACCATTTTATCAATTGGAAGTATACATCGGAAATATTTGTGGCCTAGTCCAAAATACTGCAGGGATATGCAAAATATTTTTAGTAATGTTTCAAGAGCTAGCCTGGAATTTTTTAATTAAAAATAATTACAAGACAAAATTTTAGCCCAGTACAATACTGTAGCAATGTAGACTGGTTTATGACTGTATAACTTGATAGTAAAGAACAGATGTAACAACGTCACAGACTCACATCCTTAAACAAAAAATGACATTTTCTGTGAAATTGCTATCAAGATCGTCTGTTGTTGATATGTTTTTTTCATTTGATTACTACATGACTAATAAGAAGTTTTAATTGAAAAAGAAGAAAGGAAAAAATTGGGTCATCCATCAAAAGGTAAATGCAGCAAATGTAAGGTACGAATATGCTTTATTCGTAGCATGAGGCCAAAATCATAGTGCAGATCTGAAGTGAAGAAAACTATATAGTTGTTTTCAAATTGTAAAATAATCTGTCACATTTACAATAAGCTGTGCACTGATTCCATATGAAAGTAATAAATCTTAGGATTTTCAACCTTTGCTATTTCCAGTTCTGTTTTGTCATTACGTTCTGCAGAGACCGACACACATGCAAAATCCACTAGTCCATCAGCAGCAAAGTCAACTTTAAAAAAACCTACAAGAAAATAAAAAGACAGTAGTTTCATCTTACATAATTAAACATTATCAGGGCTGTACATTAACCTTTTTAAGATACCGGCGGCTGGCTAGTAACCTTGGAAAATAAACCAGCCCCCTAAATTTCCATGCAGCCTCAAAATAAGCACATGATATGAAAATCATCGGAACCGAATTTTCGGTTCCGTGATTTCGCCGATACTGTATCGACATGTTACTGGTAATGATCGTTACCGTGAAATCCTATGGCCTGTAATTTAAAGATTTTTTTCTGTATGTGAGTTTTGGTTTTTTTGGCAGGCGGTGAATTTATGTTGTCCAAAAAATGCCACATGGCTGACCATCTGCGCAAATCTAGGCCAAGAATATGTGAGCCAGAGGCCGGAAACTGTTAGTCTTGTGCATTATCACGATTGAGCGAACTTGCAAAGCAAAAATGGCATCTGTTGCAGACGAAATCTGTGATGCGATCGTTGTCTTTGTCACCGTTTGGAGTTCAGTTTTGTAGTTCACTTCGGAGAAACCTGAAGTGGTCAGCCGCTAATATACACCCTTGATTATTACATAACATTGTCGTGAAAAAGCTTTAACAAAAATGTCTTAAACCATATGTTTTATATGTAGCTGGAATGGACAAGGGTGACATTTTTACCCTCCCCCCCAACAATAATCACTTACCAAACCTTTTATTTTCAACATTAAAAAACTTTTAAGCAATAACATTTAGCCTTACTGCACCAGGAATTTAACTGGTCCCTCTAGTGACTGCCATCCCCATCCACAGAAATAGAAAGTTAGCTGTGGCTATATAATTGTTTTGACAGTTTTAATATTTTTATGATAAATGATTTTGTTATTTTGGAATATTACAGTTATTAACTTACAAACGTATGATTTGCATTGAAAATAGGCAAGTAAGGTTTCATGACATCACAATTACAAATACTAAAATCTTAAGTTTAAACCATACAGTAAACAAATATCTCGTAAACAATGTGGTTAGCAGTCTATTCTGACACAAGACTAAAAGTAAGATAACATACAAGACGTGATGATATAATATCCATTTTACTATCACATATAAAGTTGAAATAATATAACTATAAGATAAATATCAATGTAACTGTTTTTATAAGTAAATTTTACATAGAAATCATTACAAGACACTACTATGATGCCTCCCTCCACCCACTAAAATATACTTTCTTTGTGTTATGATGGTTTGTGATAAAAAAGAGAACACTCACTGTTCAGATATTTCTGAATGAATTCAAATCGTTCCGTGTCAGAGGATAAATCCTTGTCAGGAGTCTGGTCCCTGTCATTACAAAACATTAACATAGATATATGTCAAGAAAAAAGTAAATACAAACATTTTAAAAGCAAGTGACCCAGTCAAAAAAAAATATATATAATATAGATCTACATATATATCAACTTTCATCTTTCTTATAATGTTAAAGAAAAATAGTATAGTGTCCTAGAATAGACCCAGAGATTTTTCGTTTAAAAAAAAAACTGTTTTCTGTTTCATGTTTTTTGAATTCCGCTTCATTTCCATTTCAGGAATAAAATATGTTTAATTAGCACCTTAACTGAAATATTTTCTGACATTTTTATAGGAGAAAATGTTATTTATTCATGTTTCTTTAATTTAGTCATAAATGTGAGAAATTATTATTTCATTCTACCCTCAGTGTCCCCATCCACGTAAATCACAGAAAGTCTCTTCGTATTTTCATATAATTTTGTACTTTTTGACCGACACTAAATGCTGGGTCTAGGCCAATGTAACAACTCATTATTATACATCGTGTGACGTCACATGCCGTTTATAAGCAGCAATAGACCACATCAAGAACAAAAGTTACAATTCAACAACTAAATAAAATCAAACATAATAGTGCAAGTTTTATTAAAAGGGGATTAGCACTGACACATAATAAACAAAACGAAACATTAAATAAAAAATGTTATCACCAGTGTGACTATCTTATATTTGATAAAACAGTTCAAGTGCTGAATGACAGCAACAATAAATAGGCTAACAACTGTACCCAGTACGCAGGCGAAATACGACAAGCGGAAATACAAATAAACTCGGTAAATAAATATAACCATGTGTTTGCCATCACTGCCAAATCATTAGTTTTACAGTGTGTGACAATAGTAAAACGATTAACAAATATATATATTTCACTGAAAAACAATTCCGTTTCAAAATGTGAATTCCGTCCATTTTCCGTGATCGTGGAAAAGCACTGGGTCTCCCAGAATAACAGAGAATACAAAAAGGAAATGATTGTTTAACGACACCCCAACACATTGTTTATTCACCAGCTACTAGGTTGTGACTCATGGTCTTTGGAGGAAACCCGCTACTGTCACATAGGCTACTCTTTCCAATTAGTAGCAAGGGATTTTTATATATATATATATATATACGCTTTCCCACAGACAGGACAGCACATACCATGGCTTTTGATAAACCAGTTGTGGATCACTGGTCGGTGTAAGTGGCTTACACTACCCACTCAGCCTTGTGGAGCACTCACTCTAGTTTGGAGCCAGTATTGAGACTAAAATTCCCATGCCTTGACAGAGATTTGATCTCAGTACCCACCAGACATGAGACCGACAGCTTAACCACTGCGCAATCAAGGTGTGTAACAGAGAATACAAGATACAACTTACAGTAGTTTGAGAAGATGCAGCAGGTGAATGCCACTTTGCAGATCAAACAAACTCTCAAAGCTCAAATCAGCAGGCAGCACAGCTTTCACCTACAAATAAAATAACAGATGAAACAAAATGCTCAAGACATTTATAAACATTACAAAATTATAATGTATCACTGTCCAGAAATAGAATACAATCCTCATTTCAAAACAAAAAGGAATGGGATGTTGTGGGTTGTAAGTTCGAGCCTTCTCAGTGGATTCAATGGACAGTTGCTAACAAACAGCGTTTTCATAATGATCATGTCATCATTAATAAGTATGTTCCGTATCATATAAGATTTTACCCATTCAATGAGAGCACATTTCTTTCCGGGATCCATGGCTGCAGTTTCTGAAAAGATAAAAACAAAATCAACTTTAAATAGTATCAACATTAGCTGGAAAAGACACACAAACCTGTAATATAACAATGGTGAGTGTGATTTTAAAGAGATTTAGGAGGCTACATTGTAACTATTTGTGTTATTAGAACGTTATCAAAATAATATTAAAATAGTATGCTTCAACTAAAATAATTAGCCCAATCACATTAAATAATTAAATAAACACACACACACACACACTATTGTTTTAAAGAATACTGAACAAGGTCTAAATAAATATTAACTGACAAAATTGTATTGCTTTGCCCATGGAATAGCTTTTCATTGAATGCTGATGTAAAAGCTACAATAGAATAGGTTTGTGACATTTTACTGCCATGGCAAACATTTTAATATATTAATTATTATGCAGAATTCTCATTTTCTTAAATTTTCATGGCAGTGTAATAGTAAAATGATTTATTAATGACAATAAAGTGCCATCACAAATTTATCTAAATTTCAAGAGTTATTGCTTGTCCCGGTCACCATCATTTAACTAAATCATTTGTCTAACAAACATTCTACTTGCCATGGGCATCTGGCTTTGAACCCCTTGGCATGTTTATTCAGCTCCCAAGAATTTCCTAGAGTTCCTTAAGTCACACCAGGTGATCATTTGCACATTGGACTGTACACACATTTGTAATTTACCAGTGTCATGTGTTGTCAGAATACCATTCTTGATCCAAACAAATTTTGGTAAGTATTTTCAAATATTTTGTTTGGAGAATTAAAAAAATGGAGAAAAATAAATAAGTGTTGAATTTTTTTTCCAAACTGTCATAATATATTGTTTTCACCCACAACAGTATTGCAGAATATAATTGTTGTTATAAATAATAAAGGCTATTTCAATTATTTTAAGAGTGGAGATCTTGAATACATATCGTCAGGGCCATTTCAACTTTGATGTGGCTGCTATTTAAAAGAATGAAGTAAATACAGAGTCAATTAAATTATTTTTTAAAGGTGAAGGGTTCAAGTGGATATTTCAAGCCTGGAAATAATTTTTTGAGATGTGCCTGTCAAAATGTCTAATGACAGTCAATTTGTGCCGGTAAAAAACGAAAACGTACCTGTCACCAAATTAAATTGAAATTTAATATTGAAATAAATAAATATTAGTTTTAAAGAATAAAGTGTTTTTTTATTTTTATTATTGCACACCTCATCACAAATACTTCAACTTTCTAATTATCTTCATCTTTCAACCATATGGACACATTTGTTTGTACCAAATCGTCACTTACCCATTTCAGCAAAGTACTCTGTATACACAAAAAAAAATTGCGCCTAAAATCGCAAGTTTACATCTTAATAGTGCAGCGAATTCAATTACACACAAACTTATTTCCAGTTTGGCTATGAACACCTTACCGTAAATTCGTAATACATTCAACAAGTTGTCGACATTTTGTACAAATGCAGATTTCAGTTTTCTTTGTTTTTACAAAGATTATAAATTATGATTGTGAATATTCATCAATAATTATGAATATTCTTAGTTAATCTGAACGGAAATTTGAGGGTACAATCAATAAATACCATTTGTCTAAAAGGCTGCATCATGCACTTATTCAATCAATAACAGGTCTTATCGGAAATATATATAACACGTGGATAGTATGCTGATAATGTTAAATGAAACTGTAAATGAAAAGAGTTTGGAAATTTTTTCCTGTTTTTATTATTACGAAAATAATTCCTTGCGAAAATTTACAATGAAAGCTCGATCGCAATTTTCTTTAGCCGTGAAAATAATTGCATATAACATTTTTATTATAAGGTACTGGAACGTTATGTTCTAACAAGCTTTTTCTCAAAAGTTGGAGGGTTTGAATATGAGGTATCAACAGAACTACAAATACTAAGCTACATTTTTTTTTTGAAAAACGATGCCATTTTGTTCAACGTCTTGCCTTCATGACCAATCATGTGACATCAGCATACTAGGTTAAAGCACAGACCTGACGTCACATATTTTAGCAGAGTATTCAAATCCCATTTACACCGCTAATTCTATATTATCAACCGATATCATTTGATGACACTGATGGGGGAAGGGACAGGTGGACGTAAAAAAAAATCTTCAATCTTTTGGCAACTTCAAGCTAATGTTGCCAGTTATTTAGGTCATTCGCAGGTTAGTTAGGTCATTCAGAATACTTCAACCGATTATGGATTTGGGGAGTTCAAAGTATTATTTATAGTGATCGGGTCTATTAATAGATTTACCCGGTAAATGCAGTGGCAACTGTTCAGGAACCGCTAGGCTTAATTTATGTAAGCATGTCTATCAGAGGTTTCCCCAGAGCGTTAAGGCGGCACGGCCCGTGCTCCCTTACCTCATCAAGTAAGCGCCTTCATGTCTGGT
>JAULBS010138201.1:0-12897 GCA_032355785.1 Symmetromphalus regularis | reverse complement strand
AGATTCGTTGTAAACAAGCCTTTACAAAAATAGACTGCCTTAAGATTTAGCCCGTCTTTTGAGAATCAGCGATATATTGATATTCTGTTGATAATATTTATGATACTCTGTGAAATTTTATCCTCTTTCTTACAGACAGGATATAACGTAACAATGGTTTGATATATCATTTGTGATCCGCTAGATGAAACTGAATATAACACAATAGATCTTCTTACGGATTATGAAGGAGGCAATTCCCCCATATTCAGGACCGGTTTTAGACCTTGGTGGCCCGGGGCACTTCAGGTTCGGGGCCCCCCAACACAGAAATTAAACTGCATCATAAATAATAAAAGAAGAACTAAAATGAATAAATAGAACTAATTTTATAATTACATGTTTTCATAAAGGAAGTCCTTAGTCTGGGGGCCCCTCAGGCAGGGGGACCCGTTGCAATTGCCTTCTTACAAATCCGGCCCTGCCCATGATCACCCACCTACTCCCGGTTATGCTAGTGTTCATCCGACACACGCCTGCAGGAAACGCGATTGAGAAGTAGACACAAGAGACGTAACCTCCGGAAACGTTTAGATGAGCCTAACTGAACGAAGCATTATTGCTTAAAGTGAGAATGACCTACATCATGGAATCTGTTTTGACTGGGTTTTTAATCCTTATTGTTAGTTCTTCATTTGGCGAGTTTAAAACACTGGAGCAAATTATATTATTAATATACTCACAACTTTTCATTAATATTTTAATGTCTTCTACAAAATGCTGTCGTACGGATGCAGTATTTATATGATATTAAGCAAAATTCCATTTGCTATCATGTTTATGTCTCGAGTGAAATAATTTTAATTTTTCACATGCTTTAGCGAAACACATAATTCACGAAGGACATAAACCTGATATGAGATAAAATCGAACTTAATATCTTATTTATTTATCAAAGCATTCTCTGATTGCTTTTTCCCTCCCAGCCAGTGCCCACGACGGGAATAACAATGGCCTTAGTATGTGCTGACCCCCTGCAGCCTTGTTGATAGTAAGAACAAATATAGCAGATTTCCAATGATGACTAATGTCTGACATCCAATAGCTGATGATTAATAAACCAATATGCTCCAACAGGCCCATAGGGCTATGGAGGCGGGAGGGGGAACAGGGGGTTCAACCCCCTGCTTTCTTCGCCAATTTCTATTTCGGGTAAATATTCGCGGTTTCACACAACATATTTTTATATACCCACTTTGAAAAATGAGCCCCCCCTCCCCACACTTTGAAAATCCGTCCTGAGGACTTGTCAAGTGATGTCGTTAAACAAGAAACAAACTTTTGTCAAAATTCTTTCAGAAGCCATGTTTTAATAGTCATCAGTGAGTATGATATTACAATCCATATTTTCCACATCACACACACATACATACATACATACAGACAGACAGACAGACGGACGGACGGCCTGACGGACAGAGACACACACACACACAAACTCTCTCTCTCTCTCTCACACACACACACACACACACACACACACACACACACACACACACACACACACACACACACACACACACACACACACAACACACACACACAACACACACACACACACAACAAACACTATATGAGCATTAGCTATTGTAGGCGAAAGGACTACAAGATCAAGGTAATATACTAGCATGATATTGAATACTATAAGAATAATTATAGTTTTAATTAATGAGAATAATAATTTTAATATAACAATAAAAATAACACGAAAACAATGATTTGATTTGATTAATGATTGTTTAACGACACCCCATCACACAAAATAAACATCGGCTATTGGGGAACATAAACATGAAAACAAGTACAAAAACATGTGCCAAAAGTTTAATAATAAAAAATGTTTCATTTAAAGGGACGTAAATATTGTTATTACTGAGTTTCAAATGTATTATTCGAAAAATATTGTATCTTGTATCTTGTCTCTCGGAAACTCTATACTATGTGGCTTTTAAGGTATATGCATTATAATCAAGTATTACATTTTAGAAGATAAGACGTTAATAAGATAATGAATATAATTTTTTAACACTTCCAAGATCTATGGAAAATCATTTATATACAGAGAATCGTTTAAAATTAAAATAACTAAAAATGTAAAGTTTGTTTTATTTAACGACGCCCCTAGAATACATTGATTTTTATCTTATCATCGGCTATTAGACGTCAATCATATGGACACTTTGACATATGTTTAGAGGAAACGCGCTGCCTTCATATATGCTACTCTTTCCTATAAGCAGCAAGGGGTCTTTTATATTCACCTTACCACAGACAGGACAGTACATACCACAACCCTTGATGAACCAGTTGTAGATCACTGGTTGGAACGAAAAATAGCCCAAACTGCAAATGGGTCCACTGAGAAGGATCGATCAGACGACCGACCGCTTCACAGGCTGTTTGATAAAAGAGACGGCACTAAGACTGAATATTGTTTCATGTTATGAAAATGATGGGGTTAACTGAACAGGGTGATCAAACAGCTAATACGCCTAGTTGACTAACAAATATATACAAACTTCCATAAAACGGTAGTTATTTGCTGTTTAATTAAGCTACTTTTGTATTTATATGTTAGAGGAAATAGAAACCAACAGCGTGAAATAAAATAGAACATGACATTAACCAAGAAATAATGTAAAGTTTGTTCTATTTAATGACGCCTCTAGAGCACATTGACTTTTATCTTATCATCGGCTATAGGACGTCAATCATATGGTCAGTCTGACATATGTATTTAGAGGAAACCCGCTGCGCCACATAGGCTACTCTTTTCTGATAAGCAGCAAGGGGTCTTTTATATGCACCGTCCCACAGACAGGACCAAGAAATAATGTGTTGTATACAAAGACATTTTATAATAACAATGCATTATTTAAACTGGCTTGTATGGGAGTACTAAATAAACATATCCTTTAGTGATTAAATAAGTGTTGCTTTTTCCACATTGGATGAATTTGTTTTCTTTCTTTATGTACATCAGTAGCGGATCCAGAAGGGAGGCCAGGGGGTCTGGACCCCACTATTCTAGTTTTTGTTGTTGTTATTTTGTTATTTCCCCCGAGTGGAAAGACATAAAAATATCCCCAACCCATCCTATTCACTCATCACATTTGAACCCCCCTTTTCCAAATCCTGTTTCCGCGCCTGTATACGACTTTTAAGTACATAGTTGATGAAAGAAAATAAATTAAAACTTTTGGTCGACATAGAAACAAGGATGTCCGTGTGGTGAACTGATCTTCATATGATTATTAATTACTAACACAAGTGTAATGCCAAGATGTGACTTCAGATCAGGAAACTATGACTAACTCGCCAAGAGCCCATTAGAGGCAGAACTTCGAGTAATCGGAATAATCAAACATAATGAAAATCCTGTTTTTTTTCTAAAAGTGATAACTGAATAATCATTTTGAGATGGAGAAGGAAACGCTTGTCCTAAGTCAAAGAGATGATAATTTTTTTAAAAATATATTATAGATGAAACAACTTCCTCTTGCCTCCAGGCGCTGATTTATAATTATTATTTTTATTATTATTTAAATAATTTACAGCCTGTGATGCTTTGTCTTTTGGAGAGAACAATTGTAAAGATGGACTCTTCCAGAAATTATTATTATTGTTAATATTGTTATTGTATGTTTAGCATAACCTATTCTGGAAATATGATGGATAAACATAACTCTGTTGGTGTGTTCTGCTCTGTCTCACTATTTCATCCACCGTTATGTATTGGTGAATATACCAAAATGCTATAATACCAATTATCATTTCGTAATATGAAGTATATCTGTATCAAAACTGTTCTCTGGCTATCCAAACTTGTCTAAATACAGTTTGAATAAAAAACAAACAAAAAAACAACATAGATTTTGCAATAGGGAAAATAAATCATACAGCAAAATGTGGCATAAAATGTATTTGTTTACACCTATTATTACCAAGAAAACCGACCGATCTGCAAAACCGTTTTATATTTTATGATTTTTTTTTTTTTTTACAATTTGTAGATAGTAAAAATAGAATTGAAAAAGTATAATGTTGTATCGATCCAACCTCTTTTTCAGTATGTTCCCAGGAACAATTATTTTTTTAATCCTTAGTAAATTCTATTTAATGTCTAAACGGTAACAAAATTCTTCCATGATGTTTCATGACATTGATATACCGTTAAAGTTTTTTGACTTTGCTTAAACCTAAATCTGGACAAGAAATGTTTTATAAGTATAAAAAAAAGCATGGATAAGATCGCAAAGAAAGAAAGCAATGTAATCTATATTTGATTTGATACTTCATACATCGTCATCTTTGGCAGGTATGGTGGTATATGTATGACAGTCAGGATCATTCTGGTTGTCAACCGACTGCATTGCAATCTCAGTGCCTTGTACTGTGACGTTCTCATACTCTGTGCCTTGTGTTGTCACGTTCTCGACATCCCTGCCTGGCGCTGTGACTTTCTCAGAATCCCTGCCTTGCGCTGTAACGTTCTCAGAATCCCTGCCTTGCGCTGTGACGTTCTCAGGATCCGTGCAGGGTACTTGTAATTGTTCATACTCATGCTCAGCAGATGGTTTATTTATTTGCCTCTTTGACCTGTATTAAGTGAAAATTAATATTCCTTCATAAATTGTTTCCTAAATAGACACTGTGTGAATTAACATGTTTAATCGAAACTGAACGACTAAACCTTTTTTAATCATTGTACTCATATATCTGCACAAGAAAGAGTCCAAGGGAATATAAAACGTCAATACTGCATTCATGAAACATTGTCAATAATACACATATCCTGGCAAAATCAATGGACCTCTTTTGAAACACACAAGTGTTTTTATGACAATTATTTTCATTAAAAGGATGAAACAATATGTTGGTTGGTTGTACTTACTTTCGTGCTAATATCCAATTAATGTCCAAACACCCTGTCCCGGGCACACAGCTCATCTACCTGTGCTATCTGTCCAGGACAGAGGTTATTGTTAGTAGAATAGACAAAACCCGCTGCCATCACACTCATGCAGCAAGGGATCTTTTATATGCAGTATCCTACAGACAGGTTAGCATACACCTACTCACTGAGCCTTGCGGATCACTCTCTCTGGATTGGAGCCGATACCGAAATTGAAACTCTCCTGCCTCCACTGAGATAACAGCCGGAGCCAATTAAAATAGAAATAGTATTTGAAAGGAAAACAATAAGGTACCGGTATTACGCAAATTATTTGTTTAAGGAAGAGTTCAGAAATGTCTTAACTAATGTAACACTAAAGAAACAATAACTATTACAAAATGGCACGGCTTTGTTTAAAATCATCCGTTCCAACCAGTGGTCCATAACTGGTTCATCAAAGATGGTGGTTTGTGCTGTCCTGTCTGTGGGAAAATGCATATAAAAACACCTTTCTGCGTATCGGAAAGAGTTGCTTATGAGGCAGCAGCGGGTTTCCTCTAAAGAAATATGTCAGAATGACCATATGTTTGACGTCCAATAGCCGATGATAAGAATCAATGTGCTCTTGAGGCGTCGTTAAATGAAACAAACTTTAGGCCTAAAATCTTTACATCACAGAAATTGCCGTGAAACATGGAACCTTGCTTGACATTAAGGTACACGTGACCAGAACATATGAGTCTGATTGAAATGCATTTATCATTATCAAAACCGTAGTTCTGTACAAGACAAGAGACCAAAGGAAACTTAGTAAAAATAATCATGAATAATTCCTTTTGTTGGAGGCCAATTTCGGTTTGATTGTCTGTATAAAAGTCTATCTACGAAACTATTGGTAATTGGTTGAGTTTATTTTATTTCTAACTCTGGTGGTCGCTATATGGATGAAACGGTATGCTACTATTCCTGAGTGATATGCGATAGTATGGTAGCAGGCACGTTGAAGCCTGGGCTTGGAGGGGAGGGAGGAAAGTGGCTCAGCCCTCACTTTTTTCTACAATGTTTATTTCGAGTATAGATTCGCGGTTTCGCCAACATACTTAATACACACGTTTTGAAAATCCGTCCTATGGGCCTGGATAGTGAAATAAAATCAAATACAAATTAAGCCTTTTAATTAGATTACACTGATTTGATTTTGCGAATTCACAGAGTATATGAGCTAAGGGCTGTGCTTATGACTGGTGCCACCAATGGGACAGAATAGGATTATATGAAAACACCTGTTATCACTTTTGTCAGTCATGAATTCAGGCCATTCACAGACTGTGCCAATATATCCATCAAACTCTTCCTTGTGCACAACAAACGTTTGAACAAGATAATATTTTTGTATTTCGGATTAGCCAGATTAGAATAACATATTACAGAATGTGTTTTTAAAGAATATGCTTTGTAAGTAGGTAGTCATGGCAGTACTTAATTATTTACATTTTCTTTATTTAAAAAGATTGGACTTTTCCATTCATTTATTTAAATCAGTTTTGTGTGCAGTAAAATAAAATACTTACATTCTCCTATAAAACAATGCAAAAGCTAAGGCTTGAATAACAATGATGATGACGAGAACTATATATGTGACGATAGACCCAACATCAGTATCCTTGGAAGCTGAAAAATATAATCATCAAAAAATAAAATGTAGTCAATAAATTGATACCTAGATCAATAGAAATGTCACGGTCCATGATTATGAGCAATAGCATTTAATGATGATACTTTAAATTAATATGTCTATATATTCCGGTTGAAAGCCAACTTTGTTTATTACTATCGAACATCTACTGAACAACTTTGATACTAATCAGATGCAGTGAATCAGGATTAATTTGTCGGATTTCTATGTCTTTATTAACACAGAGTTCTATATACAAGCATTTATATTCTCAAGTCTCTTTTTTGTTGTTAACACCTTCCATTATGCCATTTCTTATATCTGTACATTTTTCTCTATTATATGTAAAACTGAT
This sequence comes from Symmetromphalus regularis, assembly GCA_032355785.1. Classification (NCBI taxonomy): domain Eukaryota; kingdom Metazoa; phylum Mollusca; class Gastropoda; order Neomphalida; family Neomphalidae; genus Symmetromphalus; species Symmetromphalus regularis. The sequence continues at coordinate 5,931 of JAULBS010138201.1, read as the reverse complement.
GAACTGTAAATGTTCAAAATCAATAAACCAATGAATGAATGAATATTGCACAACAATAAAAAAAACCCACAATTTTTGTTACTTATGGGTTGCCAGCTAAACAACACTAAGGAATGTCAACAAAAAATAATTATTATAAATATGTTTTCTACCTTTGCAAGGCAGGTACATTGGAGCATGTGGGGTAGGGATGGTGGCTGGGGGAGCTGCAGACCCACCCTATAACTCCCATAAATATATTCATTATTCATTTTTGAATTATTCACCGGCTATTTCTAATGTTCAGAAACGGGAGCAGCTCCCCCTCCCAATATGAAATTTGTTCCAACGCCCCTACAATGTGTATGCATAATGTGATAAACGCTGACAAAATAAAACTACCATTCTGACAGAAGTTTCCTTCCCACCTCTGGATACAGCTAAAACAAGCTCCAGTCCTCGTGTCGCAGCGTCGATTCAAACAGTTATAATGACATTGTAAGACGCACCCTTCACCATACAAACTTTCAGGACATTCTGTCAAATAAACCAAACATTAAAACTTAGACATGACTTACTTGAAAACACCACAACATAACATAAATAAAAAAAATCTATCGAATTTGTCATTTGTGCCAAGTCTCCTAAAAACAAACTAAACAATTGTCTCTAAACATTTCAGGCGCGTGATGTTCGGTAATGTATAACGTATCATCTACCCTCAATGAACTGAATATAATACATTAAAACAACCTTTAACGAGGTGGTGGTGGGTGGGATGTTGACCTCAAAGAATAAATAGTAATAATAATAAATAAATGAATAATAAAAGATAATAGTAAACAAACACGTGATCAAGTTCATACAGTCATGTAAGCATTTTTTTTAGAATAGCAATTAAATACAATTACATATATGTTTATGTTGCAAGTTAGGTATTCTAGGCAATCTATCTGAATGATCAAAATATTATCTTCTTTCAAAATGCACCTCTTAACAAACGAGAGTACATACTAGTGGTTTCTTTCCAACCAAAATTGCTTTTGATGATGATTGCAAAAATAATCATTTTCATATTTGGCAATGACGTCACTCTAAATTCAAAAGTAGTCGTCATTGCTACAAAAATATAAGTGATGATTTGTTTATCTGCTGAAATCTGCCGTCATTCCTGACATGCTATTATTTTATTTGTAATAAAAACTAAAATTTAAAATCTGTAAAGCGGTGACCTCATACAAATATCTAAATAAGAGGTTACAACTTTTGATAGCAGATGTATGTTAATATTTAAGACAATGACTATTGCTGTATTTTATTACTAAACGATGTTAAGTCATGTGGCACACTAAATTAGGCCATAATAAATTAATGTTTAGTTTTGGTTTCACACAGTTTTAACACATATGACGGAGGAAGGAAAACATAACATCGGATTTCTTTTTAACGCAAGCTTAAATATCACGAAACTGTGCCCCAGAGAGTATGTGTAGGAGTTAAATTTAGTGTAATAGCATTCTTCAAAATATCCAAGTAATTTACTACTAAATAAAGCATAAACAATTTTGATGAGATTATTTTTTTAAAAATCGATAAAAATATAATTTGCACATACTATTTGACACAAGCGTCACAGAAAATCAATGAGGACGGACAACCCGAAATACAAAATTAATTTATAAGGATCTTATAACTCTAAAAAAATCATATGTTCAGAACAAAATGATCCACTCCATCCTGACAGACAGCCTTTCAGACAAAGTCCGTCAGTATTTCTACAAGAAGAGTTGATACACGTAGAGCTGCATATCTGTCCACAGTTCTCCCCAAACAAACCATGAGAACAGACTGAAACAAAACAGATTTATATCAAGTAGAACTGATACACGTTGAGCTGCATATCTGTCCACAGTTCTCCCCAAACAAACCATGATGACAGGCTGAAACAAAACAGATTTATATCAAGTAGAACTGATACACGTTGAGCTGCATATCTGTCCACAGTTCTCTCCAAACAAACCATGATGACAGGCTGAAACAAAACAGATTTATATCAAGTAGAACTGATACACGTTGAGCTGCATCCCTGTCCACAATTCTCCCCAAACAAACCATGATGACAGACTGAAACAAAACAGATTTATATCAAGTAGAACTGATACACGTTGAGCTGCATCCCTGTCTACAGTTCTCCCCAAACAAACCATGATGACAGGCTGAAACAAAACAGATTTATATCAAGTAGAATTGATACACGTTGAGCTACATCCCTGTCTACAATTCTCCCCAAACAAACCATGATGACAGGCTGAAAAAAAAAAAAAAAGATTAATGTCAAGTAGAATTGATACATGTTGAGCTACATCTCTGTCTACAATTCTCCCCAAACAAACCATGATGACAGGCTGAAACAAAACAGATTTATATCAAGTAGAATTGATACACGTTGAGCTGCATTTCTGGTCACTGGAAGATTATGAAAATATGTTTTTTCAATGTAATGAAACATTACCAAAATATAACTTACAGTTTTATCCCACTTGAACATGTGAAGAAAAAAAATGCATTTGTATGTTCCCAACATTAAATTGACAATACATTCAACAGTTTTATTAAGTCTTTTTTATATACAATAATCAAAATATTAAATTATGTATATACAAAATAATAACAATTATTGATGATAATTAAATCCGTAAAATACCTTTTGTACAGTTGTGTGACATCCATCCAGGTGTACAACCCCGTGTACAGACCCCGTCGTCTTTCCTGCAGACTCCATCTTTACAGTTGTCACTACAACGTCGTGAACAGTTCTCTCCAAAAAACAAAGCATCACAGACTGCAAATTATGTAAATAATAATAATAATAACAATAATAGCAATAAAAACAGATAACAACAACAACAATATTAATAATAACAATATTAATAATTATAATAATAACAATAATAATAATAATAATAATACAAATAACAACAACATCAACAACAACAATAATAATAATAATAATACCACGTGGAAAGTATGACTAGATGTTTAAACTTATAAATAAAAACAAATAACAACAACAATATTAATAATAACAATAATAATAATTATAATAATAATAACAACAACAACAACAATAATAATAATAAAAATAATAATAATAATAATAATACAAATAACAACAACAACAATAATAATAATAATAATATCACGTGGAAAGTATGACTAGATGTTTAAACTTATAAATAAAAACAAAGGGTACAGTAACGACATTCCAGCAAACTGGTTAATTGACTGTTATTATGTGTCAAACACGATATTTATGACACTTGGAAACGTTATTGCCATTTAGGCCAGACTACTTTATCAAATTAGCAGCATAGGGTATTTTTTATATGCATCGCCCCGCAGACGGGAAAACATATACAATGGCGTTTGTTAAATAAGTTGTGGGTCACTAGATTGAACGAGAAGTAGCACAGAGGATGTCAAGGCTAGTATTAAAATCATTTTGACAATTTAAAAATAAATAAATTCAATATTCTTAAATCTACTTCCAGAACAAACAAAAAAGTGGCATGTTGGGGTGTTGGAATAAGGGTAAGGTGGGTTCGTTTTGATGGAATGTTGTGATTTTAAAATACAACGTTCCAAAATTTTTTCGTAAAGGTAGAGTTAGGTTTCTAAATTCTATAAAGCTCTTACAAATATTAGTGTCAATGTATTTTTTTTATTGCATCCAAAATTGTATTTGGTCGAATAATCCTATATGAAATTTTAAATCTATAGTATTTTGCCCAATCTGAAGGAAGAACTATTTTACCTTTTTCACAGAATTCTCCGTGATATCCTGCTATACATCCAGCGTTACACTTGCCAGTCTTTCTATCACATGTCCAATTCTTGCAAGTGACATTACACTGAATAGCACAGTTTTTACCAAACGTCCTGGCTGCACAATCTATAGACAGATACAGTATATATACCAATCTGCAGGATAGACCATCATACATCCACTAAATTACAAAATGATTCAATGAAAACAAAGAAAGGGGTGGTGGTTCATCAACACCCCACACAATGTTTAGTCAGCAGCTAGTAGTTTCAAAATTACGGTATTTGTGACTCGTCATCAGAGGAAACCAGTTGCTTTCACATAGGCTACTCTTTCTTATAGACAGCAAAGTCTTTTTTATATGCTCTTACTGACAGAACAGCACATACCACGAACACTATTATATCGGTTTAAGGCCACAGACTGGAAAGAGAAATAACCAAATGGATCCGCTGAAGAGGATCGTATCAACGATTCATTGCATCTCGGGTAGACGTTTCACCTTGAGATATCTTCCGTTTCAAGATTCAGTGATAAAAAATGAATAATTATTTTATTATACTTCACCAGCTGACATATACTATTCAAAACAATTAAAGCTTCACATACTATTTTTATTTATATTTTCATAAATTGTAATGTAATTTAATTTGACATTTCATCACTTATACTACCTGCTACGAAATAAATATGATTTTAAAAATACAAAATGAATGCGAAAGTCCAGCAAAAATATCATTTCGATTAAATCTGTGAAAAGCAAAAACAGTGTCATCTAAAAAAGTCCAAATTTAAAAGTACATCATGTTTTGATCGAGTGATTTTGTATGAATTCCTATGGCATGCATTACTACGTACGTTAATTATTTAGCACGCACAATTTAAAGTAAATGTAGTTTGCGTTAATACACTGTTCATAATTTCAATTTCGAAGATGACACTTTAGCAATTGAGCGTTGTTCCCAATTAATGTTACCGATATTTGCTAATAAAGCTTTGATAAAAACTTGGTTGCAAGACAAGACACGAATTTGTATTCTTTAAAACTGCACCGAATGCAGTATAGAGAAAATATAATAAAATAATATTTATATATACTAATATATTTTAACATATTAACCTGGAAGACTGACTTTATAACAATTTGTAAAATAATACATATTTTTCACTAAAGCGACTTCTTTGTTGAAGAAAATAAATAATAAAAATGTAACTGAATTGAATCTGGGACAATATTGCTTTGATTTTCCTCATCTTGTAGCCATGCAATGCTCCTCTCTCTGTTTTTAATATTCTGTGGTCAACTTATCATCTACAAATTGAAAAATGAATTGTACACTTATACCACCTATATGTTTCATGAAACCTCGCTTGCATAACATATACTAGTAATTGACGTGAAACATTCATGCCTCATGAATGTATTTAAATATCACCCGATTAGCACATGGTGGATATTTGTGCTGGATCATTGCATTAATTTTGTATATTTTACACCATATTTAGTATGAGTGATGAAATGCCAATCAAATTGACATCAAACAGTTATTGAAAATATATATTAAAATCAAGTGACCCTTAAATTGTTTTAATAGTATATGTATATTGTGCTTGACAGTCAGACATTTCTTTTAATTTTCAAAAACTTTAAATTAAGAACGATTATTGGAAATTATACATAAAACATTAATCTTACCAGTGCCGCAGTCAATGCCAGTTTTTCCAGCAGGACATCCAGACAGACAACGACCGTCCAACTTGCCACAGATCTCTGACTTGTCCTCACACTGACATGTATTGCTACAATCCAAGCCGTACTGGCCGTCCACACAATCTACAAACAATAACATGTTATTTTACAATCCAAGCTGTATGACCGTCCACACAATCTACAAACAATAACATGTTATTTTACAATCCAGGTCGTATGACCGTCAACACAATCTATAAACAATAACACGTTATTTTACAATCCAAGTCTTACTGACCACCCACATAATCTACAAACAATAACATGTTATTTTATAATCCAAGTCTTACTGACCGTCAACACAATCTACAAACAATAACATGTTATTTTACAATCCAGGTCGTATGACCGTCAACACAATCTATAAACAATAACA
>JAULBS010138190.1:0-12898 GCA_032355785.1 Symmetromphalus regularis | reverse complement strand
TACAAATTTATGACTGCTCGTTTTGTCACAATTTTGTTTTAATTCAAACCACTTTATATGTAAACCTCCTCCCTAAAGACCTATTAAGAAAACATGTATACTCAGAACAGAGCTCCTGAATAATGCATAGCTTACAACAAACTATCAAATTAAGGTTTTTTTTTAATTCTTGTTAAAAATATTTACATTTTTTCTCTTTATTACATAAGGCACAAAAGTGTGATAAACATTCTGCTCTACGATGGTAAAACCTATATGTAGCTATTTTTTTTTTAAAGGTCCAAGTAATCAAAAAAACAAAAGGGTAACTACAAAATCTTTGGATTAAGATACCATTAAATGCTATAGCTGCACCCAGGGATACTGTATACACAAAACTTATCTGATGAAAAAAGAATCTTACAGCACCCAGGGATACTGTATACACAAACCTTATCTGATGAAAAAAAAATCTTACAGGCGAGTTGGAACCGGTGGGAGCTGTAACCATATTCCCATAAATATGTTCTTTATTCATAGTTAAATTATTCACTGGCAAATTCTGATGTCCAGAAACGGGACCTGCCCACCCAATATGAATTTCATTCCAATGCCCCTGTAGTAGTGAAATAATGTAACAAGTAAAATATTGTTCCTAATTCAGTGCACCAAAATTCAACTTGTTAGGTTTTGTCGTCACAAGGCAACACTGAAGGAAAGCATTTAACATGTAAAAATATTTCATAAAATATTGACAAACGATTTGTTCTGTACCTCATTTTCCTTTGATTCAAACTTGTCAATGAACTGTGATTATTCTTATGTCCAATCAGAATAATTATTATATTTTTATCAAAAAGATTTCAAATGTAGGCCTAAAATATTTTAACTGTTAAAGACACCATTGCCTGCCCTTTGTGAGCTGTGTGCATCCACGGAAATGCTCACACCTCTGCTGTTTTGTAAGCGCATATCTTTTTAAAATTCAGTGACTTCAATAATGAAATTTGCCACAAAATATGGAACTTGGCCCATGTTGAGGACATTTTTATGCTTCATATTAAAGCCATATAGTCTGGTAACCTATAGGCTATGACTACCAAGATTCCCATGAACAGTTACCCACAAAATACAGAACCTGGTAACCTATAGGTTATGACCATCAAGATTACCATGAACAGTTTGCCACAAAATACAGAACCTGGTAACCTATAGGTTATGACCAAGATTACCATGAACAGTTTGCCACTAAGTACAGAACCTAGTAACCTATAGGTTATGACCATCAAAATTACCATGAACAGTTTGGCACAAAGTACAGAAACTGGTAACTTGTTGGTTATGATTATCATAATTTGACAATTCCTAATATCAGACATCTATCTATACATGAGCTTCACCATCCCTTTCGGCTTTGATAAACCATGCATGCCTACCATGGTCTTGTAAGAAAATAATATCCTGTACTACATTTCATGTGACTACGCAATTAAGTGATATTTAGATAGAATGATCCAAGAAGCCTGAAGGATTGTTCTATCACTATGCAAATACTTTTGTTTTTATGGACACTATATTTCACATTCCTTCTTTTTAAAATTCCTGTGTCTACCACTGACTGTCACTTATGACATTATATCAATCAGATGACCAACTTTAAACACTGTTCGCATGAGAAAGTAGGTGAAAAGTTTGTGAATTATCATTCTCAACTTCATGGTAACATCCTCATAAACTTAACTATTCTTTATTTCGATACCTATCTTGTGATAATTCCTGAAATGTTTGTAACAAACATTCTCTTTATTCATAGAAACTCGAGCCTTTAATTGCATTTGTATTTTTCATAATGCTGCACTTATATATCCACAATACTCAATTTTAGAACAAGAAGGGAGTTAACCAGGAAGGAAGGGAGTGAACTCTAGTATCATAAAATTTTAAACAAAACAAACATAAAAAAACACCATTTTAATATTTTAAACAAAGTTTTTTTTCTAAGAAAATCATTGCAATTTTCTTGGGTTACATTAAACAAATGTTCAGGGTTTTTTTTTTCTCTAAAATTGTTTATACTAAATTTTACAGTTGCAAACCTATCATGTTTGACAGTACTGAATTGGCAAATCTTTAACAAACATACACGCAATATAGTGCACTCACTTTAAATAAAAATCCTATTCAATCTCAGTGCCTACATTAGAAATAATGCCATTTTGCACAATTTAACTTGAAAACAAACAAAATGTGGCTAATATAAACAAAGTTCCATCAGCCAAATATTACATTTTGTAGTCTATATAAAAATTAGCAATTGGCCAATTTGGCTACGGGGATTGTAAAGTTTGGGATTTACTCTCACAGTGATACATAACACATACCTAAACTAGCACATTTTGTTAGTTTCACATAAATCTGGTTCAGACAGTCAAATGTATTTGATTTGATTTCTAGGCCACATCTTATGTACAGTGAATGCAGCCACAATATATCACAAGCCATTCAAAAACATTGAATGTGTGGGGTCAAAATGCTTTGTGCACATCTCGTCTTGGTAGATACAGTCTGCAGAAAGAACACACAAGCCATTAAAAAATGTGGGTCAAAATTCACTGGAATTCTTCGATATTTGTAGTCTTAATGAAGGAATGAAACATCTGCAGACCACACTAAAGAACAGAACTTGTATTAAATAAAAACATTGTTGTCCTTACCACTCAATACATACAGCAAATTAGACGACTAGTATTTCTTCAAATGCTATTTGAAAAAAGATAACTTATATCTGAAGAACAGGAGCATTATTGCAGTTCGTATTTATTGGAACTGAAAATCTGCCGGCTTTCTTCAAAACGTTTCAGGTAAATGATGATCAACAATGACAGAATGAAAACATGATGACGATGAGAATGCAACTTAAAATTGTTTTATTACAATGGCTGCCTAACAGTGCCAGTTATGTTGCACAGAAGCACTTCCCAAAACAGTGGTATTTGCAGGTAAAATTAAGTCAGTCTAACAGTTTTCCTTCCCTGCTTAATATTTATATATAAAAAAACAACCGCTGTATCATCTGTTGATATTCAGAGGCAAAGGTAACAGAATTTCATACACAACCATAGTTAGCAACTTGCTATGAACACAAATATCGGGTCAGCCTGAAAATATTCCTCGATTTATCCCATTAACATTTCTTTAATCCTTAAATGTTAGGTTTTTCTTGTTCGTGTGGTTCTTCGAATCTACAAAATAAAATTTTAAACATTATTTTATGATTGGAAAAACAAACCAACTATATTACGATATGAATAATTAAACAGACATTGCAAGCAACTTATTGTGTTAGTTCACAGAAAATGTTCACACATTACATTTTATCTATGACATCACATGATATATATTTTAATAATTTAATTCAAATAAAATAATGAATTATACAAATATGTTTCAGACTACCAAATGGTTAGTGTGGCCATCTTGGATTTTTATAAATGGTTAGTGTGACCATCTTGGATTTTTATCAATCACAAAATGAACTATATGCTTGGTCAGATAATTGTAAGAAATGAATTTTATGTTTCAGCATAATTCATTCAGCTAGATATACGAGAAGCTCAAACTGGTAGCTATGCTGAATAATGAATTAGTGCATAGATACAAGATCATGATAACAAGGGAATTATCATCTGTATATATTCTATTTGAATAATAGTAATATAGTAATACAAAATTAAAAACACACATTCTCTGAAATAAAAGTTGTGCTACCAAATTCATTGCAAACCACCACCACTTTACACAAAAACTACCACAAAATACCCAAGCAGAATTCTTGCACAATTTGACTTGATTTAGGTTTAATTTTTAATATTTTTGCACAAACATTTGATTTAAATCCATATTATAGATAATAAACAGGCTACAAATTAATAAGCGGAAGGGTAAAAAGCAATATTAGTGGTTTGGCATGAAAATAACTTATTGCCATCTTACACTTTTCCTTTCAATGATAATAAATAATGTTGCCATTTCACTTAATATTAGATGACTGGGTGGCACATCTCAATTATCACTTAAGTTGCAAGATAACATTCTGTTACCATCTCACATAATTATCAATAGTGGGAAGTGAATGTTCTGTTACCTTCTCACAGAATTATCACTAGAGTGACAAGGGAATAACCTGCATGTTACCATTTGATAAAATGAACACTGAACTGGAAAGAATGTTATATGTTAACATCTCACATAATTATCATTAGATGGCAAGAAAATATTCTATATATTACCATCTTTAAGAAAATCATTAGTGGCAAGAGAATGTCCTACATGTTACCATCTAACATAATTATGACTGGAGTGGCAAGAAAATGTTCTAAAAACCATCTCACATAATTATGACTGGAGTGGCAAGATTTTCTACATGTTACCATCTCACATAATTATGACTAGAGTGGCAAGAAAATGCTGTACATATTACCATCTCACATAATTATGACTAAGTGGTAATAAAATGTTCTACTTTACCATCTCACATAATTATGGTTGCAGTGTCAAGAACACAATTTACCTGTTGCTACTCACAGGATTATCATAGCAGTGGGAAGATAATGGGTATGTTGCCCTCTCAGACCTTATTACTAACGCACAACAACAGAAGCATAGGTGGGCAAATGATTAACAGCATCATACTTGTTCCTTATGTCAGAGTGAAAGGCAATCTAACAAATTACATTCGAGCTTTCCGAGTTGCTATCGGCAGACTGTACCGCCTTGGCTAGAGCTGCAATTCGTCGCGGTGACATGGATGAATCTGTCTCAGGTGTGTCGTCCCCATCAGAGGTACCGTTAGCAAATGCTTTAGCTCTTCGACTGGAAAGAAAATATTTAATGAAGTTAAAGTAACATTAACGAAAAGGTTAGCAAACACTTCCAGGGATTTATCCAGGATTTTTCACCACGGTCTATGGCTGAAGGGACTGGGAAAATTAGTGCGATTTTAGTCATAATTGGGAGGTTTTTTTTTTACACCACTGAATTTATGTAACTGTAATATTTTATTTATTAACCTATTTGGGAATTTATAGTCCAGAAATTGGGAATTTTCAGTGCCATCTGCCTTTGGGAAGGGGCTGATGTTTGGTACTGTATAAAGCCTGTGAAGTTGTCGGTCGTCGGATCGATCCTTCTCAGTGGACCCATTTGCAGTTTGGACTATCTTCTGTTCTGACCAGTGGTCCACAACTGGTTCATCAAAGGCCGTGGTATTTGCTGTCTTGTCTGTGGGACAGTGCATATAAAAGACCCCTTGCTGCTTATCGGAAAGTGTAGCCTATCTGGCAGCAGCAGGTTCCCTCTAACAAATGTCAGAATGACAATATGATTGACGTCCAATAGCCGCTGATAACATAATAATCAATGTGCTCTAGAGGCGTCGTTAAATAAAACAAACTTTACTTTTATTTTTTACAATATGGCCAGTGAAACACACACATTTATAAGTAATTTTTTTCATTAGCAACCATTATTTCTGTTTATTTGATTTTTTGTGTGAATATTTCGTTTACCATCCAAAAACCAAAGTAAAAAAATAATTACATTTAGCCCTGACATGGATTTCTCAACTTAGGTATAATAATAATACAAAAATAAATTATAACAAAAAAAGTTTAGCTATTAAGCGACCACATAATTATAAAAATGTGAACTCCACTGAAAATTCTATATATGTGACCTGTCATCCCGAAATGAGTCTTAACTTGAATTTTAGTTGTTTTCAGCTAGTGACATTGTTAAAACATTCAGATTCTGCTCTTTATTTTGATACTTGAATCAAGTTTCTACTGCAGTTAGTCTTGAAGTTATGGACATCTGAAGTTGAAAGGTATGCTGGCAGCCATTTTGAGAAAATTGAGTTTAAAAATCGTCTATCTATATCACAGTTTTTCCAATATTTTTGAGCAAAATAGGTTAACTGTAACATAATACAAGGTTTGATCACTTTACATTTTCAAAAAGAATGAAAACGACTCAGATAGTACCTCGTGTCTTATTTTCGTCTGTAGCACTGATAGAGGGCCACGAGTTGAGACTCATTTTGTGGTGGCAGATCACATATGAGCTTGTGAAAAAATATTACAACTTACACATTTCGGACATTTGGCCTGCTGGGCTGCACCTGCTTTCCTCTAGTTAAAACCTTGGTCTCTTCCTTCTTTGTAGCAATCTTTTTGTCACCTCCTTTAACTGGGGATGGTAGTGATGAATCTGCTGTGGATGGAGTAGTGTCTCGAGACCGTGTCACTCTACTCGACGTCTGTGATGACTCTGTTTCACTGCCTACATGAACTTTGTTCAGTCCACTTCTTGTCAACAAAGACCTGAGTTTTGGGTGTTTTTTTTTTAATATTATGCAGTTCATCGTAGCTTAAGTATGAGGATCTTAAAGACTCCCATAACAGTGCCACCATTGAAAGAAATCAGACAGCAGAAATGGATATAATTATATTGTAAATTGAACTGCAGTACAGTACTCTGTTTAAATAGACATCTGTCAACCCCTAATTGATTTTATACTCCGAGATTTACAAGAACAAAAATAATGTCTTCAGGTACATTTTGCACATCCTTATACACTGAACAAAGGAATATAATTAATCACTAGAGGATGTGATATTCTACACATGCAATAAGATGATGAACTTATGTGTCGTTCACTCAAATTTAGATTACCTATAATTATTTTGTAGAAAAAGCTAAACAAAAATATTTGATATTCATTTAAATGTTTATGGTTGTTATACCTGTCTCACCTTTCACTCTATTCCTTCAAAACATCTGGTACTTTTGTCTTATTTCTACCCCAATATTTTTCACAAATTCCACGTAAATTTGCTTTAATCAAGAGTTCGTAACATTTAAAGACAGATATGTCTAACAAAAACAAAGTATATGTACTGCGGTCTCAAAAAATATCTGTCTGTGTGTATAAATATATACGCATACATGATTTTATTTACTGTTTTAAAAACATTTGTCAATATATGGTTTTATTTATTAACTGAAAACCAATCATAACAAATGATCAAGCCAAATGTGTTTTGCACTGTACACCACATGAAATAAACAACACCAAAAATAACCCAATGTATGTGAAAACTGAGTAAATGCTGACAACATGAAATAGAATACTAAATACTGTAATAAATTCCCCCAATAGCCGATGTTTATTTTTGTGCTGAGGGGTCATTAAACAAACTGTAATAAATTTATAGGAACCGTAATTGCAAGATTTGAAATATATATATATATATAATTGTGATATAAGATTTAAAGTATGAAAGAAGACAGTGATAGAACATTGTCAAACCTGACAAGAAGTGGCTTTTACATATGATCTATTGCTCTTGACTGTTAATTTAAGATCATGTGACTAGTCGTATTTTCTATAAAATCAAAATCACTAACTTGGGGGGCCCATTTCAAGTGACAAAAATGAAAAATCCCGGAACAACTAGTGGGTTCGGGGGCACATATTGCAAAGAAAACATATGCAATTAAAAGATAACATTTGTATACATTTATATTTAAATGGTTCTGTGCAGCAGAATATTTAGCAAATAACAGAAATATCCTGTTATCAGAAATGCAATTAAGTGGAGCGGAATGTATGTACTTTCCAATTTTGATACAGGTGGTAGAATGCAGGTGAAATAAAAACAATAAAATGTCTTTCACAGTGATTAATCCTATCTCCCGTCTTAGTGAGATATTTTATCACCGAGATAAATTATACTCTTCAAAATAGGCTTATACTAAAACCAGTTTCAGGAGGAACAAAAATATTAATTATGGAACAAATAATTTTCAGGAAATTAAATACACCCACATTTAACACAGATTATCAGCTATATTCAGTTTTCACAACATTGTTAGGCTGCATAAAATAGCTTTTTAGACACTTTTCTTCACAACAGATCCAAGGATTTATCGAGGATTTTTCACCAGGTTCCTATGGGTGAAGGGATTGGGGAAATTAGTACAATTTAAGTCATAATTTGGAAAAAAAATTCACACCACTGAATTTACATAACTAATATATTTATTAACTAATTTGGTAATTTATAGACCAGAAATTGAGAATTTTTAGTGTCATTTGCCTTTGGGAAGGGGCCGATGTTCGGTACCGTATAAAGCCTAGATAAATCCCTGAAGTCTATATTTTACTATTATGGGTGAGCACTTTCACAGTTCTTATCCTAAACTCTCACAGATCATTACTGAAACACAAAGTGTATCAGTAGTTTGTCTTAATTTTGTATTACCATTCTAGCCAACTATCGCCTGGAATAATAAAGAAGTGTCAAAGAGCAATGCGGAAATATTTTATGTAACCTGTTTATTTTCATCACAGACAACAGAAAATCATAGCCAAAACCTTAAGATTCCAATATCCTTAACCAAAGGGATATGCACAAGCCTGAAAATAATATTTATCTTAGATGATGTCAAAAACCCTGCCAGCTCACCCGTTCCCACACATTATCAAGAAACAAAAAGAAAAAGGTAAAGTGACATTAGATTTTTTATAATATATTAATGATATTAGAAATTAATAAAATTTATTGATATCCCTCCTCGGAATGAGAGATGTTCAAATTCTGGGTTTTAGAAATTCACCAACTCCTTCAACTCCATGTTCCAATTCAGAGTATAAGAATGCAATAAAATTTAAAATTGGTAAATACCTGAATGTACAATCTTCTCATTCAGTGATTTAAAATTGAACTGAATTTATTGAATCCAAACACCCAAGTAATCATCATTATTACTTTTTTTTTTTAAAGTTTGTTTTAGAGCATATTGATTGTTATCTTATCATCAGCTATTGGAAGCCATCTTTCTTTCTTTTTATTTATATAAAAATAAAAAATTCAATTAATGTTGCAAGACATTATTTTCAAGCTTGCTAAATACCGCCAGTTAGAGAATGACAGTTTCTCACTAGTTCTACTCACTTTTTAGATGGTGGTTGTGAAAATGAGTCCTGTGAAGACTGGGAGGAATGGGGTGAAGATGGCGATGATGCTTGCCGTTTCCGTGATGATGGCCGTGATGATGGGCTCTCCTGAGAACTTTCCGTTTCACTCAAATCAGAATGCAAACTCCTGACAACACTGTAGCAGAAACCAGAAACTTTTTATTTTTTCACTCTTTTTTCACAAAAAGCTTTTTCTTCACAGTATGCATATTAGAAGGAAAAGCATATAACTTTCTAACCAGTTTACGGTCCTTCACAACTGTCAAAATTATTCTATTTTGTAAAAGAGTACTAATTTTCATACTACTCCCCACCTCCGACTTTTAAACGTTCATTATTTTGTGGATTTATCAGTGCATCTGCACAGTTACAAATTAGAATACATTTAGACCTACAGAAATAAATTGTAGCTTCTACAAATAACAACATTACAAAGACCTTACCTTGTAACAAAATGATTCAATATCAGGCAACTTTGATTCTCGGAAATCAATTTGTTATTACCTCTTTAAAAGCTTTATTTTTAAATTATTAAAAACATCACCAAGCTGTAAAACACTCTTCCTAAATGCAACTGCAAGAAAACAGAATCAACAAAACAACTAACTCTGAATCCCTTAATGGAGAAAATTACTAACTTTGAATCCCTTAATCCCAAGTGAACAGATCTTGCAATCCTTGTAGATCCTGGAGTTGAAGGTTTTGGTGGTGATTCACTTGACGATTTCGGAGAATCTATAGACCCTGAACTTCTTGTTTGTTTAGCTGCACGTGAATCATCTTCAGAACTCAATCGTCGTTTCCTTGAGTCCGAAGAAACTTTACTTTCTACTGGTTTTTTATCACTTTTTGTAGTTCTTTTAACTTTAGCTGCACCATTGACTAGAGATTTCTTAGATTGTTCTTTAGCGGACAATTGTTCTTTTGAAGATGAATTTTTGGCACTAAAGTCTTCAATTTTAGTTTGCCTGGTTCCAGCTTTCACACTGGTAGTATTTGTTTCAGATTCTTCCGAATCTTGAGATTCTTGTGAGGTTGTTGCACTTTCCTTCTTTCCAGTCTTTTTTTGCTTTGCCAAACCTCTTTTAGTTTTCTTGGGTGCTTCCGAACTAGCATCCGATTCATAGTCAGGGTCAAACTCTGCATGGCTTTTTTTGTTCTGTTTTTCCCTACAATGATTAGAATTTTAATAAGCATTAGACATAGCTCCATTTTTTAAATATATCTAAATCAATCAAAACATTTCGATTTAAATAAGACCACAAAAATTATTATATTAAAATATATTTTGTCACTAGAGATCAGATGTGCTGGGGCATTGTTAAACAAATATTCATCAAAAACATTTAAAATATGGCAGGCGTTGAATTTCACCACGGCATTGAGGCATTTGCCATGCCACCCTGTCCCTTTGCTGCAAAGCCCTCTCAATTTCACTTCTAACAAAGTCAAATATCTCTGTGCCCTTTTTTCCTGCTTGCCCAATAGGAAACTCACAATTGCCATTGTGCCCCTGATGTGTCATCAAAATTGCTTTAGTGCCCTCTTGAGTCATAGGAATCCAAGGCAATAATCACCACGTCCTCAAACACCGAAGTTCGACCCTTGATATGGTATAACCAGAATTCTGGTTAAATAGTTTTGTTTACACAGATTAAAAGTATCAAACATTAATTTTATCTAACTTGACCGTGCCATGCAAACACAGTAAAATAATGAAATACTTATTGTATGCTCACCACTGTTTGCGAGACACCCTCGGACTGCGTGATGATGTGTTAATAACTGGCCCAGGACTCTCAACCATGATTACTTCAGCAGAGTGTTTAGGACCTCCGTCAACCAGTGCATGTTTTCTCTGTAACACCATATAAAACTTGCAATACGGTCACATATACTGAACAGCAAAAGAAACGCAAATGTTTGTTCAGATCCAGTTTACAAATTAGACCAAAAATTCTTTAAACTCATGCTATGCTTGCTTTACACTTCTCTGCGCATGCAAAACAGCTAACGTCTAAATATGGTTAATTTTTATTCAGTAAAATATTGCAAAATAAATTAGCATTTTTTTTGCTGAAAGATACATAATGCTGTTATTAATTTAGTTGTATACAAACAAAAAAGTGGAATTTAAATAAGAATTAAAATGATGAATTCACACAATTTGTGACTGACACACACAAATACAACTGTGACCCAAGCTTCATTAACATAGGTCTGAATGCAAAAACCTTTCATAAAATTTAAATGTAAAAGGTAATGTCACACTATCTTTGGAAAAGCAATATCTTTATCTTAGCTCCTGACTTTTGTCAGAGCAAGACAAAAATCTACTCACAGTAGTTTTTTACATTTCCATCTTTAATTAAATCAAAACACAGAGTCAAATGCAGGAGGCATTTGCCATACCGCCCTGTCCCTTTGCAGCAATGCCCTCTCAATTTCACTTCTAACGAAGGCAAATACTGCTTTGCGCTTTTTTCCTGCTTGTCACATTTGCTGTTGAACCCCTGATGTATCCTCAAAATTGCCTTGGAGCTCTCTTCATTCTTAGGAATCTAATATAATAATCGCCATGCCCCTCAAACACCAAAGTTCGACCCCTGCAAATGAACACCCTTAAATTTTATATAATTATGGTGTAATACCACCAGCCTACCTTTGGACCATCAAACTTGAAATCTTTAGGAAGGTAACTTCTGGTGTTGGAATGTGTCTAAAAAGCAAAAAATAAACAACAAATTAAAAAGAGCATTTTCTACGAGCTTTAAAACAAATATGAATAAATTAAACTACTTTCATCAAGCCACAACTGCTGATTTCTAAATCACCCTGTGAGTTCCGAGTTATCAGACCTGTTAGAACTGAATATTTGTGTAACTCACAGGCACGTGAGTAAGTCTTGATGGTTCTAGTGGAAGTTTCACATCTATGACTTATTACTGACACCTTTGTCCAAATCTTAAGAGCATTTTGTCTCCTCTCAATGTTCTTCCTGGAACCCACCATGATGATAAAACTCACCACCGGCAGTGAAAAGTTACAAGCATTTTGACTGGTAAAGACAAACAAGCTTCAACTACATGAAGTAATCATGGATAAGTCACATAGTGCAGCCTCTTGCAAGCTAGCATAAAAATTGTATATTAAACTCGACATTAAAAATAATATAAAACTGACTTACTTTGTCTGGTTTTGTAAAGAGTTTGGATGGCAACACAGGTTCAATATTGACATCCTTCAGAGTTACGTTAGTAGCTTTAGCCATCAACAGACCAAGTGCCACATCACAGACAGCATAGAGTTTCTGACAAAAATATAAAATATATTATAAATATGACAAACAAGGGCTCAAATTATGATTTAAGAAACTTGTCTCTTGAGAAAAAGAAGGCATGAATCACATTTGATAAATTGTAATAAAATGATGATAGATTGTTTTTGGACTAATATTCAAAAAAGAAATCTGAAATGTTTTATATTTTTGTAACCTGTCATGAAGTTATAGATATTATATATTAAAAATGAAGATATATCAGTATTGGTTAAACAGTAACTTTCCATCTGATTTTCTCAAAGTTAAGACACCTCACTTATGACATTGTTTCTTACAAAATGAATTGGAGCTAAATTCATAAAACATCATTAGTTTGGTTTGAGGCTAAACTAGCCTCTAACTGCAATTTGTTGCCAAGCTGTTCAGTAAACATAAGAGGGACCGGGATCTAGCTCAAACGGTAGCGTGTCTGCCTGTGAACCGGTCAGTCGTTGGATCGATCCTTCTCAGTGGACCCATATGCAGTTTGGGCTATTTTACGTTCCAACCAGTGGTCCACAACTGGTTTATCAAAGGCCGTGGTATGTGCTGTCCTGTCT